>BQNB010000707.1:52500-160511 GCA_026074375.1 Tanacetum coccineum | reverse complement strand
AAAGTTTTTTTTATATGATTTATGAGGTCTAATCCTTTGGTGTTTGTTTTGTAGACATGGGTTTGTTTGACTTTATCAAGACTGCCGACCCCCGAAAGGTCCAAGCGGTGGAAGTTCAGAAAAAGGATGATCAGGTGAAGCTACTAGAGAGTACGAGTCATTGTTTCATGCCCTTGGTTACTCCTGCTGCAGGTGGCAGTAGTTCTGCTGCTGCTCCTGAGGTGTCTGCTCCGGCTGAGGTGGAGCCCGAGAATGTTGTTCCGGAGGACACCTATTTAGATTTGACGGGGCCGGATGAGGTTGTCGCGACGCAGTCAGGGAAGTCCAAGAGGAAGAGGTTGGGGAAGCAGAGTGATACCCTTCCTGCCAAGCAGCTGAGGAAGGATCACCCCAGCTTTGCTACTGGTACTGGTGGGAAGACCCTTGCTGGGCTGAGGCAACTTATGCCGACAAGTCCCCTTGTGTCGAGGCCTTCTTTTCAGGCTGATATCCAGGCCCATGTCGTTCAGAGGTATTTAAATGTTTACCTTTTGTTTGACTGCACTTCTATGTGCTTTCCTTAACATATTTTTTTTATTTGACAGTGCCCGGATCACGGATGTCCCGGTGTATACTGCTGCTGCTACTGTAACTTCCGCCCGGGAGAATGTGGGCGTTACGCCTACATCGGATGTAGCCGGGTCTTCCCAGCTCGAGACATCAGAAGGGTCGGATGACTCCTTTTATGAGTTGCCCGCCCTGAATTCTGCCGAGGCAAAACGTTGGTATGTTCCTCGATGGAACATTACCAACGACTCGCTGTTGGATGACGGTTTTTCCTGCCGCACGTTGGTTGACCGCGTTGCCCCCTGGCTTTTTCTCTACCCTCCGAAGTATGGATTATGAACAATTGTATACGGAGTTCAACGTGGGGGCGGCGCGGCAGATTTGTCTTGAGTCGGAGGTAAGGTCCCGTGCCGAGCATGAGCTTGAGCTTAAGGAGAAGCTCAAAGGCAAGTATGATGCTCGTGGTAGGTTGCTTGAGGAGAAAGACTTGGAGATTCTCAGACTTAAATCTTTATTGGTGGAGGAGGCGGAGAAGGCGGAGAGGGCGGAGACCGCGGAGGTTGTCCGTCTTCGTGGTCAGGTGTCTGCTTTGACCGGGGAGGTGTCAGTACTGAAAAGTACTATTGCACAAAAGGACACTGACATCTCCTTACTTGATTCCCGTGCCACTTATCTCAAGTCTGCGCTTGATGATTCCAAGGCCGCCTGTGCTGAAGCCGGGAGCTTGATTACCTCCTTGACTTCTGAGAGGGATAGGCTTACCTCTGAGGTATGTCTTTTATTCCGCATGTTGTTGTTGTGTTGTTTTTTTTATTATTATTCTTCTTATTTTTACAGGTTTCTACCCTTCACACCGCCTTTCAGGATTTTAAAAAGAAGGCGGAAGCTCAGCAGGAAGAGCAGGCCCAGGTGCTTTATAACCATGTAGCCAAGCTTGAGGCCCATGTTATAGATGTCTCTGGCCGTTTGGAGGGGGAATTTTATCCCGCCTACCTAACCACCTTGACTGGAAGGAGATGGTTTCTGACGCACGGGATTCAGCTTGCTGTGCTAAAATGTTTTAAATCTCATGGGTATCAAGGCATTCTGGGTCACGCCTTAGGCCGTGTCATAGATTTTGGTATGCAGGAGGGCTTGGAGGCTAGGCATGAGCATGGGGTTGCCGGAAACCCCGCTTCTCCCGTGTCGAGCTTATAACACCCAACCCGGAGGCTGCCAGGACCAGCTATCTTGATGCGGTGAAGGCTCTTGAGGACATGGACTTCCCTCTGGTAAATTTGTTGAAGTCTAATAATGAGGTCCTAGATTGCTTTATCCTGGACGGACCCTTAGCTGACCTCCCGGAAGCTGCTCACTTGCAACCGTGTCTTGAGCAGTTTTCCATCCCCATCCATCATTCTGATGATAAGGCCATCGTTGGGGAGACTTATTTGTCCTTCGCTTTGCTGAATGTTCATTCTCGTGCTGAAGGAGCGAAGAAGCATGCTGCAGCTCTTCGTCAGCTGATGATGGAGATAGTTTCTAACCCCCTGTCTTCTCAGACTTGGGTGGGTGAAACTAGTACTTCTGCGGCTCCTCTCTCCGTCGAGGACTTTGATGAGGTGGATACAGACGAGGCTCTAGGGAGCGTAGTTGCCGTTCCTAAGTTTGAAGCCTGCCGCTTTTAGGTTGTGTCGTGACCGCATGTGGTCTATTATGACAGTTTTTGTGTATAACTTTTATGATGTTTTGTATACCGCGGCCGTCTGTGGCTATTTCTGCGGCTTCTTTTGTAATATGAATGCTAGTTTAACATGTTCATATATTTTGCTATCTTTTATTTATTACTGGTGTACGTTCGTAATAGATAGTCGTGAATATTTGTGGGTTATTCTCCCGGTGCAGGGTTTGCAATACCTCTTACGCACCTGAGCTCATTTTGAGGTTGCTCAACCTTTATTATACGGGATAATATATTTGCGGAGCGTGGCTCCTTGCGTGCGCGTCTTAACAATTAATATAACTTTGCAAAGTAAAAAGAAAAAACAATGTAGGATTTAAAACTCGTGAGGGTAGCTAATCCCCACTTTTCATTTAAAATTTAATACATTACAAGATAAAGATAAATTGAGATATTGCCCTCCGGAGCATCATATGTGTCGGGCGGGTCCTTACATTTCGTGTATATAACACTTTTTAAGATTACAAATGTTCCATGTCCGCGGGAGTTCATTTCCTTTATAATCTTTAAGTTTGTATGCTCCTTTTCCAAGCGATTCTGCAACTTCGTACGGTCCTTCCCATTTGGGTCCAAGTTTGCCTCCATCCCTGGCGTGACTTGCGTCGTTGCTGCGGTAAACCATGTCGCCTGGCTTGAAACTTGTGCCGCGGACCCTGGAGTTGTAATACTTTTCCATTTTAGTTTTGCTTTTTTGCTTCTTGAATTGCTGCTTGTTCCCTTTTTTCCTCTATGAGGTCCAGGTTTATTTCCAAGGCTTCATCGTTCTTTGTCGGGTCTACTTCCATAGTCCGGAGCGTTGGCATGCCTATTTCCGCTGGGATGACAGCTTCCGTACCGTATGTTAGTGAAAATGGTGTTTCCCCATTACTTGATTTGATCATTGTGCGGTGGGACCATATGACATGTGAGAGTTCTCCTATCCAGTCTTTGCTTCTTTCATCTAATCTAGCTTTTATTCCCTCCCCCAAACTTCTGTTTGCTCTTTCAACCAAGCCGTTTGTTTGTGGGTGCTTCACGGAAGCAAAGCATTGACGGATACATAGTTTTTCGCACCAATCTTTGAATGGGTTGTCGCGGAACTGTTTTCCATTGTCTGATACAATTTCCCCTGGTAGACCAAATCTGCAGACAATGTTGTCCCATACGAACTTTTTAACTTGATTGCCTGTGATAGTTGCGACGGGCTTGGCTTCGATCCATTTGGTGAAATAGTCAATAGCTACAATCAAGAATTTGACTTTGCCTGGGCCTTCCGGGAAGGGTCCGGCTATGTCGATCCCCCATTTGTAAAATGGCCACGGAGATGTGATAGGAGTTAAATTTTGTTGCGGATTTCTTGGGACGGGGCGATGGACTTGACAATCATTGCATTCCCTTATTAACTTCCGTGCGTCCATATGCATTGTTGGCCAGTAATATCCTGTTCGGATAGCTTTGGCAACCACGGATCTAGGACCGGAATGCATGCTGCACGACCCTTCATGTATTTCTCTAAGGACGTAGTTTGCTTGGAGCGGTCCGACACACCGGAGCCATGGTCCTAAGAAAGATTTCTTGTACAAAGTTCCATTGATCATGGTGTACCTGGCTGCCTTGCGACGTACCGCCCTGGCTTTCTTTTTATCTGCCGGAAGGATTTCCTTTGTAAGGTACTCGCATATAGGTGTCATCCATGTGTTGCCTTCCTCTTCTACTACGGCGAGGATTTCCTTTTCGTTTATGGACTTCTCCTTCAGTTCTTCCACAAGTACCTGTTTGCTGAGATGTGCTAATCTGGCTTTTATTCCTTCCCCCAAACTTCTGTTTGCTCTTTTAACTAAGCCGTTTGTTTGTGGGTGTTTCACGGAAGCAAAGCATTGACGGATACATAGTTTTTCACACCAGTCTTTGAATGGGTTGTTGCAGAACTGTTTTCCATTGTCAGATACAATTTCCCTTGGTAGACCAAATTTGCAGACAATGTTGTCCTACTTGAACTTTTTAACTTGATTGCCTGTGATAGTTGCGACAGGCTTGGCTTCGATCCATTTGGTGAAATAATCAACAGCTACAATCAAGAATTTGACTTTACTTGGGCCTTTCGGGAAAGGTCCGGCTATGTTAATCCCCTATTTGTAAAATGGCCACGGAGATGTGATAGGAGTTAAATTTTGTTGCGGGTTTCTTGGGACGGGGCGATGAACTTGACAATCATTGCATTCCCATATTAACTTTCGTGCATCCATATACATTGTTGGCCAGTAATATCATGTTCGGATAGCTTTGGCAACCATGGATCTAGGACCGGAATGCATGTTGCATGACCCTTTATGTATTTCTATAAGAACGTAGTTTGCTTGGAGAGGTCCGACACACCAGAGCCATGGTCCTAAGAAAGATTTCTTGTATAAAGTTCTGTTGATCATGGTGTACCTGGCTACCTTGTGACGTACCGCCCTGGCTTTCTTTTTATCTGCCAGAAGTATTTCCTTTGTAAGGTACACGCATATAGGTGTCATCCATGTGTTGCCTTCCTCTTCTACTACGGCGAGGATTTCCTTTTCGTTTATGGACTTCTCCTTTAGTTCTTCCACAAGTACCTGTTTGCTGAGATGCGCGAAGCTTGTGGATGCAATCTTGCTTAGGGCATCTGCTTTCTTGTTTTCGCTCCGCGGTACTTGCTTGATGGAAAATTCCCTGAAGCTTCTTGCGAGCGTTTTTACTTTGTTCAAATATTGGATCATGCCTGATTCTTTGGCGACATAAGAGCCATTGACTTGATTGGCTACAAGTCTTGAGTCTACATGTGCTTGCAGGTTCTTTACGCCCATTTGTTCTGCGATCCAGAGACCGGCTATTAATGCTTCATATTCGGCTTCATTGTTTGTGGCTTCAAATCTGAACCTCATGGCATATGTGAACTCTGCCCCTTCCGGATTTATTAATATTAGTCCTGCTCCGGAGCCGTCTACACAGGACGATCCGTCCGTGAACAATGTCCATGGCTCCGGTAGTTCCTCCGGTTCTGTCATGAGCTCGTCCGGAGACTCTTCCTCTGGCCGTTCCACAATAAAATCTGCTAATATTTGCCCTTTGATTGCAGTCCTTGGCCTATATTGGATATCATATCCTTCTAGTTCAAACTTCCATTTTAGCGTCCTCCCAGAAATTTCTGAACTCGACAGCAGTTGCTTTATTGGTAGATTCGTTATTACGACAATTGTGTGTGCTTGAAAATATCTTTTCAGCCTTTTGCTTGCGCTGAGCAAGGCTAACACCAGCTTTTCCATGGGAGTATAGTTGATCTCTGGCCCTCGTAGAGCACGGCTTACAAAGTATACTGGTACTTGTTTGCCTTCCCTGTCCGTCATCAAGACTGCACTGATTGCTTCTTTGGCTGCGGCCAAGTATACGATTAGCTCCTCATTTTCCTTAGGTGCGGTTAGCATTGGGAGTTCTGCGATGAGCTTCTTCATTTGTTTGAAGGCTGCTTCAGCCTCCTGAGTCCATTGGAAGTCACTTTTTTTGTGCATTTTTTCAAGGTTTTGAAGAAAGGCAGTGATTTTTCGGCTGACTTTGACAAGAACCTGTTTAAACTTGCTAGTTTCCCATTCAGCTTTTGCACGTCCTTGAGGCATCTCGGAGATGGCAAGCTAAGGACCGCGTCGGCCTTGTCCGGACATACTTTGAGTCCGTCAGTATTCACTTTATAGCCCAAGAACATCCCCTCTCGCATTCCGAAGGAGCATTTTTTTGGATTCAGCTTCATGTTTATTTGCCGGAGAGTTTTGAATGTTTCTGCTATGTCGCGGATAATTTCTTCTTCCGTACGGCTTTTTATGACCAAGTCGTCGACATATACCTCCAGGTTGCGCCCGATCTGTCTTTGGAATACCTTGTCTACCAAACGCTGATAGGTCGCTCCGGCATTTTTTAAGCCAAACGGCATCTTTGAATAACAAAATATCCCTTGACTTGTGATAAATGCCGTTTTCTCTTCGTCTTCTTTTGCCATTTTAATTTGGTGGTATCCTTTATATGCGTCCAGGAAGCATTTGAAAGGATATCCACAGAGGGACTCTATTTTCCAATCTATCTCCGGCAATGGGTAGCAATCCTTGGGACATGCATTGTTTAGATCTTTGAAATCTACACACATTCGCCAGGTTCTATCATGCTTCTTGACCATTACCGGGTTAGATAGCCAACTGTGGTAATGAACTTCTTTCATGATTCCGGCATCCACCAGCTTTTCCACTTCTTCTTGGATTGCTTTGTTTCTTTCCGGTGCTTGCCCTCTTTTCTTTTGCCTGACAGGTGGGCATCCCTCCCGGATATTCAAGCGGTGTTCCGCAATGTTTCGTGGGACGCCCGTCATATCTGCTGGCTTCCAGGCGAAGACGTCTAAGTTTTGTCCAAGCAAGGTACATAGTTCCTTGCGTCCTTTTTCTGTTAGGGTAGACCCTATGGCTATTGTTTGTTCAGGGTATTCCGGATGAATGGCCACTCTTATCTTTTCTTCCAATATTTTGCCAGCTTCTGGGGGCCGTGTGCTAGGTCCGGAGATCATTGCACATTCCATTGGGATGATCCTGCTGCTTCGTAATGTTACAGTTCCTCCTTCAACTGGGAACTTTAACATCCCATGTGCCGTGGATGGTATGGCACGGATTTTCCTTATACCCGGCCTGCCTATTATTCCATTGTGTTGGGATGGTGACCTGACAACCATGAAGTTCATCCATGCGGAAGTGGAATGCCCTTCGTCACCTATTTTCACTAGCAAGGATATCTGGCCCAGCGGCCAAATGGTTTCTCCACTGAATCCGGTTAAGTATGTGGTAGGCGGAACCATCTGGCTTCTTATTTCAGGCCGGAGCCTGACGAAACAGTGTTCGTATAAGATCTCTGAGGATGCTCCTCCGTCCACGTACATTCGGTGCACGAAGTGCCCTCCTATCTCAGCCTCAATGATCATTGGTCCCTCCGTTCCGTCCTCGTCTCCCAGAGGTGGGAAAGATATTGTTGTTTCCGGAGAGAAACTCTGGGTAACCTTTTGTTTGGCTACCTTTTCCCATGGTTGGATCATCAGGATGGCTAGCGGTCTTTCCTTTCCGGCCGTTTCCCCCTTCTTGGGTGCCTTTGGCTTATCGTTCTGTTTTAGTTCTTTGATGAATTGTGACAACTTTCCTGCCTTGATCATTTCATCGATCTGCTTTCTCAACTGCATGCATTCGTCCGTACTGTGACCCGTGTCCGCATGGAATTCACAGTACTTGTTTGGATCCCTTTTTTCCGCAGGAGTTACCATTGGGGGTGGAGCCTTGAACTTTCCTTTTTCTAAAGCAAAAATTTCCTTCGGGGTCTTTGTAAGGAGTGAAAATCTGTCTGGCTTCCGGTCTGACCTGTGCTTGTTTTTGAAACCCTTTTTGAAGCTCGGTTTGTTTCCCCCTTCTGGTTGCTTCCATGGCATGGGTGCTTTCTTCCGGCCATGACTGAATGCGGCAACTTCCCCTTGTAGAAAAGACGTGGTTACCCTGTACATTTCGTCCATTGACCTTGGGATTCTTTCGTATAAACGCTTGATCAACTCAGGGTGGGTTATCCCATGCATGAATCCGGAGATCTTCATGCATTCCGGCGCTCCTTCCACGTCCAGGACTTCTTCTTTGTATCTTTCCATGAAGTCCTCCGTTGACTCTCCGTCCCTTTGCTTGATATGATGTATCTCCACTGGATCCTTAATGTGTTTTGTTTGCTGGCGATAATTTTCCCTAAATGCTGCCCTCAAATCTTCATAGCTGTCAATGGATTCTTTTGGGAGTTTGTCGAACCAGACTCTGGCATTCCCAGTTAGCGTTGAGTTGAACATGTGGCACCACGTTGGCATTGCCCATCTCTCTGTCTTTGCAGCGGACTGAAATAGCTTTATATGGTCTTCCGGATCCCCACTTCCATCATATGTCTTGACATGGCTAGGCATCCTTGTCCTTGGGAAGTCGAAATGTCGGATCCGGGTCGTGAAAGGATTGCTTTCTTCACACGTCCAAGGTCGGGAGAGATCATCCTCGTAAGTATCTGACCTATGCCTTTTTGATTTGGACTTCCAGTGACCCCCTTCGCTGTCTTCACTCTCAGAATATCCGCTGGTTCTTCGGGACAGTGTGCCCTCATGATGATGCTTTCTTGCCAGTACCTCGGTTCCCTTTGCTTGGGAACTCTGGTGGTGACTATCAGAGCGTGTAGACGCGCCTGGTTCTTTTCTTCCCAGCCTATTGAACACACCTCCCTCCTTCCGCGGCCGGGGCCTAGGTGAGGGAAGTCGGTTTTGTTCGAGTCTCCTGAAGACACTAGCGACTGGTGACGGGCTTCGGGAGTGATTGCGTCCATGCCTTCTTCTCGGCTCTGTCCGGGCAGTTGGCGTTTTGGATTCGGAGTAACGGGACTCTTCATGGTTTCTTGGATTTCTTCCGGATTCATCGCCATAAAGTAGGCGTGCCTTTACCGCTTTGAGCTTATCTTGCTGTTCCTTTTCTTTTTGCATTTTTTCAGCAATAAGCGGCAAAAGTTGGTGGTAGTTTTTGTCGCACAATTCTCTTAGAGCTTCATTGGACGCAGGTTCCTCGAGATTTTGTGGACCACTTTTTCCCCAAGTGTTCCGCACAACGGATGTGGGAATCGTTGAGGTTTGTTGTTCATGAGTGCTCATGGTGAGTTTTTTAGAAAACGTGATTGCGTTCGAGTCCCACGGATGACGCCACTTGTTGGTACAAAATAAGTGTCGGGTGTAGATCTAGGCTCAAATCCCGTGTTGGGTTGGGCTTCGGAGTGATTTGAGCGTTGGATTTTGTACTAGAGCAAGAGAAGTGACAATTTCCTGCACAATCAGACAAAAACCGCGAGCCTTACCGTGGGGACGGGCCCCACAGTTAGACTCCGGCGTGAAAGTAAGTAAACTTGTAGAGAGAGAAAGTATGAGAGTATAGAGTGAGAAAATCGTACTGTTCATTGTGTACTAGGTCCCTATTTATAAGGGGCTAGTATTAGGGTTTCTTAATATTTCGTAGTGGCCAGAGTGGGTCCCTTTTCGGGCAAGGTTCCGTAATAACTGTGTTGTACGGACGCGTGTGCCTTCCGTGGGCGGAAGCATCCTATAGTTAGGTCCGCGTCCACTTTGTGTGTCCGGGCCGTGACCAATGCAGGATTGGGTTTAGTTTTGGCCCATGACTGCTAAGTTGGGCCCGGAAGCCCAAGTGATAGTGTGGCCCAAGCCCGGAGGCTTGGTATACCTATTATACGTCATCAACGACCAAAAACACTTCCGCAACAACTTGACCCACAAAACTCAACCACCTAACGAAACCCTGGAAAACCTGATTCGAAAACAATTGCTGACTTGAACTTATATAACAATTCCTGAAACTAGCATTACGAACCATGACTCAGCACAAGATCACCACGACTACTAACCACAACCATGGCCAACGAACAAAATGTTATTGAAACTCCACACACCAAGAGTGACTTTAACTGTCCGACAACATTTAAAAAAGAACTCGGTAATCAACCGCCAACCAAAAATCGCCTGGACGTACGTATCTGACTAGCAGTTCCCATCAGTCTCACTGCGCAAGTAACAACATCGTCGGAATTGCGGAGAAAGCTCAGGTTGGCGGACAGAATAGCACAATTTCGATTAGCGGGCAGATTGGGAAAACGAATCTTTAGTTCTTCAACGGACTTACAAGTGATCTCTTAAGTCATCAATCTAGGCGAGCTTAGTGAGTCAATCCAAAATTTTCCAGACTTGACGCACAGTTAGCGCACTATGCATCTATCAACTAAAGTAGACGAGAGGATATGGTCTTAGAGTCAGTATGCTTAGCAACACACGCGCGAGATCATGGATGTTCTTTTACAGCGCACTAGAGCAGTCATCATAAAGTCATTCAATCACGCAAAATCAATATGGCTACAGGTGTTTGAACATAGAACAGAATCATGACACAACAGGCTCAGTCAAAAGATCTCTAGATCCTATCTTCTAAAATGCAACAGAACGTTTCACTATACAACTTAGATGATTGCTCAACAACAAAACCTATCTTAGGGATTTGGTTTATACCCTAACATTCTCATAAGACTAAACATGAAATCTAGATTATGATCCCTGGCTTCTCACCAGCAGGAAAACATAAGCAACAAAAGTATAAAGCAATCCTAAACATCCCATTAAAGGCTCTCTTTCTGATAATATCGGACCTAGTTGTGGAAAAAATTAGGAATCTTGAGAGCAACATAACCCAACTTTTTAATGAACAACGAGTCTATAATGTAGTGAGAAACCGGAAGCTGCGCCAAAAAAACAGACACATCCTACAGGGATAGTAAAATTGAATATTCGATCTTAAGTTGAGTCTACATATACCGTAGAGTATTGGTCACGGTCAAGGAGATGACAAAGCACTCGCGATGTAAGAAAAGGCGATGGTACGAACGAGACTATTGTGGCCTATCCAAACAAGTGAGTAAAAACACGCTTTTTTTGGTAATCCAAGATTTTCTAAACTTACACAGACCAAGGAATATAAACCTAGAAAGTGGTATTCGAGAATATCTTACCCGTGACATGATGTTTTTTACCACGCTGCACAAAAGCAGAAACTCATTCCGGTGTTTGAACATCAGTAAACCACAAAAGTTCAATCCTATTTCTAAACATAACAGAAAGTTTAACCTATACAACTTAGATGATTGCTCAAACCAAACCTATGCTTGGGTTTGGTTTAACCTACATTCGTCATAAGTCTAAACATGATCTAATTAGATATGCTCTCCCCAAGCAGGAAACATAAGCAGAAAATATAAGCAATCCCAAACACCCTTTAAAGGTCTTTTGATATATCGGCTAGTTTGTGGAATTAGGAATTGAGAACATAAACTTTTTAATGAACAAGGTCTATTATGAGAAACCGGCTTGCAAAATCGATCCACAGGGATGGTAAATTGAATATTGATCTTAGTTGAGCCTAATATATGTATAGGCTGTCAAAGGAGAGGGACAACACTCGCAGGCGATGGTGAAGAGGACTATTGTTGGCCCTTCCAAACAAGTGAAAACACGTTTTTTCTGTTGTCTTATATTCTACAAGCTGTGCCCAGTTTAGAATTGGTTCTCCTTTTAAAATTTCCGAATACAATTGCAGGAAGAAAGAGAGATTGAAGAACTTTATAGGCATGAATTTGGGGAGACTGAGAATTTATATTTGCACGAAGATGGTGAGACCCAGTTTCTTTTTATTTTACAAACTTAACCGTTGTCTAGAGTTTTTCTATAAATCGAGCCTTTTCAATTTTTGAAAAATTCATGTATAGAAATTAGAGAGATTAGATCAGGCGACACTATGCGTGCAGAAAGAAGAAGAGGGCGGGAAGAATAAAGAGAAAGAGGAATAAGAAGAAGTGGTCAAATCTGTACTAATTTCCGAATAAGAATAAAGAGAACGAAGCTTGTCGTTGTTTGATAATATGAAACAATGTATCTTATTATCGACTCAGTGTTTCACCTGTTTATCATAAGATATATAACCAATAAAATTGATAGGTTGCATATGACGTATGACTTGTCCTCGCCATTCACCAATAACATACTGCATGTTGCATGGATTTTTTATATTGATATTACAACTGATTACTACAAGAACTTAACGCTGATCATGAACTAATCTTAAGGCTACTGCCTTATTTTTAGTTCATTAGAGTCAGCGTCCGGATGAGATGTTTGACAGGATGCTCCAAACTGAGCATCCTAGCATGCTCGATCAGCTGAAACGTACTACTGGACGAAGACTCGAAGAGTTGTACATCTTAGGCCCATGTAACTGGGTAATTATGTAAAAAGGAAGTTGTTGTGAACGATAATCTAACTTTATTTTTTCATATGTAAAAATATTGGTCACCCTTTCCAGTTCGAGGTTTGATTCTCCGGTAAGTTGCTTGTGTACCAGTGTCTTTAAAACCGCAGATGATGGATTATGATCCAACTTCATTACTTTTAGTGATTTTATTTACTCTTGGACACGCCCTCCCCTACTTATAACCCGAAGAAGGAAACCTCATCCATTTACCCATTTACTTTTACGATATACATATTTTTATCAATTTAAATATCTACATCGTACATGCGTTGTGTGGCAATACTATCAGAGTGAAGAGATGGGACTAGGGTTTTAAACGAGTCGAATATTCGTGTGGCCGTTAGGTCGCAAGTAAGCGTGACTGGTGTAAAAACATGAGTGCGGAAGATGAATCTAGTTATAAATTGCCTTTGTTTGGTCTGTAGTCACTTTCTATTCCTACCATGCTTCATGCCCATTTCTTTCCCCGACAGCCAAAGTGTACCATTGTCTCATGTTTTTGTTTCTTTAGGTTGGTTTGAAATTAATTATTTAGATTTTGATTGAATACTATTTCTTAACTATTTAAGATTTTATCACGTGGACCCACTTGGGTATGGTATCGATGGATAATCAATCACATGCTATATGTCTAGCCATGGAACAATATTATTTACCCTACTCGTTTTGGTCTTTTACTCTTCATGTTTACGAGTCATATAAAGATAAAGCCTCTTGATAGTATTCTTGAGAGCATTCATTCTGTCATATTATCGTGAATTCGCGGGATAAACAAGTATTAGAGTATAAAACGGCCCAAGCCCGAATGTGGGTTGGGTCCATAAAAATTTCTAGCATGTTCTAGGTTACATTATAAATATCGTATCAATAATACATATTTTTCGTTTCATTGTCTAACAAGAAGTTGGCCCACTTAGTTACATTTCAATCTTACCACTTGAGAGTTGAGGATGTATGAAGAGAGAAAAATATGATTGTTAGATTAAAGAAATCCAGCAGAAATAAGCTGATTTTGATTAGGTTATACAAATATTTTTGGGTTAATTGTCTGAAAATGTACTAAACTCGACACTTTTTGTCATTGTATGTAGACTACTTTATTATTTCAAATGTGACACCAACCTTTTGAATTCGTATTTTGTGACTATTCTGCTATGTAAAATGACCATTTTACCCTTCGAAATTAGAAAAAAGTAAGGGTAAAATAGTCACAAAATACACACAATGATCGAAATTTGAAAAGTTGGTGTCACATTTGAAAAGAAAATAGTAGTCTACATACAATGACAAAAAGTGTCAAGTATAATACATTTTGAGACAATTAACCCTATATTTTTTAAGTTAAATGGATAGAACAAGTTTAAATAGGTAAAAAAGGGTTGCTAGTTTTACGGTCTATATTTTAATGTGTTGCAAGCTTACTGAATGTCAATAGTACAGTTAATGTTTGCAGCCTAATTACAACATGTATTCTAATGTTTGCAAGCTTACAGAATGTCGATAGGTTAAGCCGTTAAGGTCATGTTTCCTGGTTTAGATTATCAGGGCTATGCAACTTAAGGTTTTTTCTTCTGCAAGTGTTGGAAAAATATAGTTTAAGGTAAGGGACCAATGCCTGCTCTTTTTTTAATTTGGAAAACATAACATGCGACATTACATCATGTGTAGGGTTAACATTTGTCGTTTACATTCCCTTTATTTATGTAGGAAGGACCACTTAATAATTGTCTTTGCTGTTATATATAGTTTAGGACTGATATCTGATAAACATATCCAATAAACTGAAATTTGAATTATTACACTTGCTAAAGACCTATCTTTCCATGGAAGTTTCGAAACCACTCTCCGTTGAGAGCTTCTCATACACTTGGTTAACGAACCAAACCCCGTGTCTTGATAGCCTGAATGGTTCCTTTAAAGGCTCGTTTGATGCAGCCGACGGTGCTTCTTTCATTGAAATGGATCCTAATCTTACACCCTCCAAAAGATTCCTCATTCATCATGATTTCAATTTCGATGTGCCAACATTCCAATCCCCTACGACTCGTGCCCATGCTGATGAACTAATCTCAAACGGTATCCTACTTCCTTCAAAATCATATGGTCCATCTTCCAACCCCTTTCCCATTTCATCCTCTTCTGCTACTAGAGAGGAAGGGTGTTTTCGTAAAAGTCGTTCTATGTCATTACGTAAGTGTAATAGCCTACCGAGAAAAATCATTCAAAAGTATATAGAAATGGTTAGGCCACTTTGGTGTAGAATGACGAGGGGAAGGTCTGATAGTAGTAGAGTACAAGGAGTCGAGAATTGGGAAAGGTCAAGCAGTTCGGGTCCTAAGACAAGAGGAGGGTGTTGGGTAGATAATCGTCGAGTTTCTTGTGATTCCGAGAGCTCGATTCATGAGGCAGTTGTACATTGCAAGAAAACAATTGGCATGACAACATGAGAGTTTCTTGTTTCTCCTAGTAGTTATTTAGGAAAGTCCATACGTAATACATTTGAGGAGAGAATAATTGGCCTCATGTTTTGTTAAACATGTTCGTTGTACTATACCAGTGACTGCATCATATTTATTGTTGGTCAAGTTTTTTACACGATACCACCTTAAAAGCTAGACCTAAAGATTACAAGTTTTTTCAATCATGTGTGCTGTCCTCATGATTCGTATATTTGGATTAAGGTTTTCCGGTGACGTGTAAAGTTTACTTGTAACACGCTAATATCCTATATATTGAAGCAATGTTAAGTTTTATGTAGTCTCCGCGTTATTATCTTCGCATGTACGTGCATGTTTTTTGGGTAAAGGGTTTCCTCGATAAATGTATTACTCCAAAAAACGATTCAGTACAAAGGATATGGGTGAATCTCACACCTCAGCCCGTTACATAGGCACCAAACGAACATAACAAGCACAACTACTTCAAATGAGGATACTACTATAACTAGATTACAATTGACTCAACAAACATAAAAAATTATCAATTTTTTCTTCCGACCACGGAGTCACGGACCGTAATATCAAAATCATCACAAATTGAACCATATCATGTACTTTGCATGTCTAGGCATGACTCGGGTGCATATACATTATTATATACTGGTATATATATCGTCTGAATTTCTCAAAGAAACAATCTATGTGGTTACCGCCTTTTGAATTCTAGGTTAAAAAACTAAGAACCATGAATGGTGTATCCTAAGTCGCATATAGGTTATAAGTTACATTTGCGAGTTCTTTTAATGGCCTAGATTGTGGAATATTATCAACATTCTATATTAAGTTTGGATCTTGAAAAGTTCATATACATAGATTTTTTGTCCTACCAAAGCAAATAAGTAAACAAAGGCTAGATAGGACCACATACGCATCACGTGAATGACGAAGCAGCATTTTTGCAACCCATTCTGAGATAGACCATTCAAGGGAGCATATAATTGAAATTGACAATGACAAAGTGTGATAGGAACAAACAACCAAGGGACAAGCTTAGCTGCAACGTTATCGGTTTTGGTCATTTTAAGTGTCAGATCACATCACCTTACCTCGCTGTGTTCTTTAGTTTTTAGCGCCAGGTTCACCAAACCGAATAAACTAGATGTATGTAAATATGATAAGAAGATAACAAAATTATGTATACTTTATCATGCTCACTCATCTACTATAAGACCTGAACATAACTCTATTTGTGTATGATTTAGTACATGTGCTTATCGATGCCGTACACAAGCTTGTACATACAAGTGTGACACATGACTACTAAAGATACCCAAAGAATAGATATGGAATGAAGTGCTACTGTGAATAGTAACATGTGAATCCTGCCGAAATCACCATTTTTACATGTTATTAATTCTCGATATGAAATGTTAATTGACAAAAACGAATACAAGACAACAACATTGTCGCTTTCAAGCCTCAAAATCCTACATCCAAGATCATTCGAATTACTATTCCTTACCAGGTCCCTCCTTTGTCTGATTAGTATCAAGATTCAGCTAACGATTATGTACAGCCTAAAAGACTTATTTCTCTCGAGGGAATGCACATGAATCTTGAGTTGTCTCTGAAACCTTCCAATCTTTAGTGTCAGATTTTGTATCACTGTTTGAACCGCCTGGATTATGACCATTTTTGCATTCTGTATTCTTCCGCTTTGGTTTGTAATTAATAGCACAATGCGTAATCATTGGGGAAGAGAATCCTGATACATGATAGCCATGTAAATAGTGATATAAATAAGTAGAAACCACAACTATGGGCGAATTCCTGACAGGGTAACCAGAAAAATTCACTTGCTAAAGTCGAAACCGTCATCTGCATATTGATTATGTCCGCGATTGCAGCTCCAGACCATTGGAATTTGTAAGCCCACCATGTCAATGAAAACTTGAATCCTCTAAAGAAATGTATACGAAAAGCCTGTAAAAAGCAATAAGTAAACACGGATGAGGCAACTAATATATCCGGACAAATCAAAAGTCACCCATGTATTTTCAATGCATAAGACTTTAAGAATCATACTAGAAAAAAAATAGGATTTCCGTCAAAAGAAAATACCTAGTGTAATCTTGTTTGGCACTTCAGTTATATAATTTTTCTATAAAAAGTTGGATAGAAAGTGTGCCGGGGCAAACTAACCCAACGCAGACAAAATTAACCCATTTTGACCCATTACCACACTCCGCCCAACTGTATCTCTGAAGAATTGTATTTGGGTAGCTCAATAATTCATGAACTAACCAGAGAGAAATAGAGAAACGAAGGCAATGAAGTAATCATCCTGAGCAAAAATCAAATGACTCCACTCAGTTTTCGACCAAGCCCTCGACCCAACACTGGACCACAACAAACAGAAAGAAAACAGGATGGAGATCTTTTTTGGTAGAGTTTGTGCTGTAGGAAGCCTTTGGTACAAAGTCACAAATAAGACTGTATAATGAGCTAACCCGACTGCAAAGAAGAAAAGAGGCCCTTCTTTTAACCCCATTGTCGCCCCCAAGTACGCCCCAACAAAATTTCCAACCACCGATAAATGATTAGATGGATTCGCCACCTTTGACAGCCGTCTCTTCCCACCCGACATCCATTGCCCATAAAGCTTGAGCTCTAAAAAGAATATCGGCGCCATTAACACGTACCACAAAAAAGGAGGTAGCTTTGTGGTAATAGATGGTGGGACCCCAATGGTTAAGAAGAGTAATACAACCCACGGAGCAAAAAAAAAGTTGATACGAACCGGATGGTAGTATTCTCTTTGAACCGCTTTGAAGTATAGTATCATTTTTAATAGGTATGTTGAGGCTACAACAGCAAAGAGAAGGACCGATATGAACCATAGCACACGATTTACTTCGGGGCTTATGTTAAGAAATTCTGTCGAAGTATTTGATGCCAAGTTTTTCCACAACATAGCTTGACTGCTGACACCCAGACATATACCAAATGTTGTGACTGGATACCGAAGAAGAAATGGCCATTCTTGGTCTTCCGGGAGCATTATTTGCTCTGAAGGCTGTTTAAACACAAGACATTAGAACGTTTAATTAACAAATAAGGTTGTTTCTGATGCATATAAATCACACGATTTAAATGTCGTTTTGGAAAATAACAGAATTTGTAATCATATTTGGCACACTTTGACCTGGCCCATTTTGACCTAAAATTATTTCAAACTATAATCTGACGTTCCCGTTTTGCTGCATTTACAGAAAACATAAGGGTGATGGTGTACCTTTAGGGTGTTCAACTCAGGCCCTTCTAAAGCATCGAAGTACCTACTGGCGGACACATTATCACGACAACCACGGCGTGTATCTCTGGAGGACTTGTCTTTGGCTCTTTTTGCAACTTTGAATCAAGTTTTGCACAAAACACTGCAAATTTTATTTCTGGTCGACTTACAAATGTCTTGAACGACTTATATCCAATTGCCTTAGTTTTAGCCGACTTTGGCGATGACACAGGGAGGACAGGGGTTTCAGCTGGAGGATTAAGGTTAGCGTCATGGGTGCTAGACTTGGTTCCAGATTTGGCCGTTTTGTCATAGGCTACTTCCACTTCATCCTTGAATGCAACCTTTTTTGATCTAGGTGGCGAGGTTGGCATTTTGATGCTAACATTTTGGTCGTCCGAAACATCAGTCTCCTGGTTGTTCTCCATGATGGTCAAATTCCTATACCACAAAGTTGAAGAAGTAAATTAATTATATGATTACCATTTCATATAATAAAAAAAACACGAAAGCGAATAAGTTATCATATCAGAAAAAAAGTACAAATGTTAAATGAGGAACGCACCAGGGGAAACTGGCAGGATTTTGAATTGAATCTAATGAGGCTGTGATAATGTTGCTATGTTATTGAAACTTCATGGACATCATATACCCCCAAAAACCACGACCGCCACCAAAATCCCCCAATCTGATACCAAAATGTGGTTTCAGGAAGGGGTTGTGATTTCTGGAACAACGATGCCACCAAAAGGGAGAACAAACTTCTTCTACCTTTTGCGTTTCTTCTTGTTATGAAAAGAAAAGGTGGTCAAAATGCAGCACAAAAAGGACCCGTTTCCTTTGCCTATTTTCATGGAGATTGTAATGAAATCAACGTATGATTTTGCATCACCGAATATTCCAATGCAAATATAGAAGAATATATATATGTTGTTATGGTTAAACATTTTCGCTACATTAAGTAAACTATTCGTTTATAATGGATTAAATGGTTAAAACGAGTCGAACCCTCAACCCAGTTTACCTGTTTGACCCACCAACCTGTTTCATTAAACGGGTTAAATGGATCATTTTCGCACTATGTATAAGTGGGTCAGGGTTGACACGGCTGATTACTAAAATAGGTCGTGTTCGAGTTGGTTACCCTTACCCTCGAACCTGAACTTCAAGAATCACCATCCCTAACATATCATCTACCAGATATCAACACACTGCAGAATCATATACGTCAATAAACATGTGATCTTGGAGTCTCTTAAGGTAAACGAAAAACGGTGAAATTTAGCGTTCAACGAATAAAATTCAGCAAAACAATAACATTGTTACATTCTTATGATGTGGAACCTTAATATATACATTCAAGTTCATTGGAACTTTCCTAAGTAACTAAGTTCCTCCTTTGTATGATCACTTTATCAATCACAGTACTCGCACTGAAAATGGTTCTACACCCAAGCCTGGAGATATCACTGGAACCTCGATTATCTTTTCCCCAGATTTTGTGGACCTAGCATTATGTTCAATATCTTTTGCTGATCCACATGTGTTCCGATTAAACCATTTCCTTGGAGCTTTTGGTTTCCGTTCACTAATAGCAATCCCTATATCGTTTGGGAAAAGGTCTCGTAACACAAAGGCATGAATAATTGTGGTTATCAGTAACCCCGTCACTGTTAGTGTGGCAGTACTTGAAAGGGTTAACGATAATCCTTTTGTTACTATATTTGGGACCTCACTCGAGTATCTAATTGTCGCGATTGCAGCTCCAGTCATTGGGAAAGTGTAAGCCCACCATGCTAGCGAGAATTTGAACCCTCTAAAGAAATTTACACGTACCGCCTGCAAATAATAGTAATGTACCAAATTTAGATCAAAATTAACCAAATGACATATAATCCACAAATCAAAGGGAGTTGAACTAACCAAGGAAAAATAAAGAAACAACGCAATGAAGTATGCAAGTCGTGATCCATAATCAAACGACCCGTTAATTTTGGCCCAGGCCATTGAAGCAACACTAGGAGCCGCGACAAATAGAAAGAAAACCGGATGAAGCTCTTTTGGAAGAGTTTCGTTTGTTGGAAGCCTTTGATACAATGTCACAAACAAAACCGTATAATGAGCTAATCCAACTGCAAAGAAGAAAATCGGGCCTTCTTTCAAACCCATAGACGCCCCCAACAAGGCCCCGACAAAATTCCCCACCACTGATAAATGGTTTGACGGGTTTGCCACTTTAGACAACCTTCTCTGACCTCCCGACATCCATTGCCCATAAATCTTGAGCTCCAGAATAAATATCGGAGTCATTAGCACATACCATAATGAATGAGGCAGCTTTGTCGTGATACTATCTGGAACCCCGATAGCTAAAAAGAGTAATGCGATCCATGGGGCGAAAAAGAAGTTAACCCGAATGGGATGGTAGTACTCTCTCCGAACCGCTTCGAAGTAAAATATTATCTTTAGAAGGTATGTTGTGGCCACAACGGCGAAAAGAAGGATAGATATGCACCATAATATGTAGTTCACTTTAAGGCTTATATGAAGGAAATGAGTGGAAGCCGTCGAGGCCAGATTTTTCCACATTATCGCTTGGCTACTAACGCCGAGACATATACCAAATGATGAGATTGGATAACGAAGAAGAAATGGCCATTTTTTATCTTCGGGAAGCATAATTTCTTCGGAAGGCTGTTAAACACAACAAACGAAGATCAAAAATTTGTTGATAGTTAAAGCAAAAAGTGTTCCTAGTGACCATATCCATTACTAAATGTTGTATACAGTTAAACTTGTTAGCCGTGTAATAATACCAAAATGGTTTATTCTCATAAAAATAAGTTAAAATGATTTGAAACGTACCCTAAGAGTCTCCAACTCGGGTCCTTCTAAAGCATCGAAATATCTATCCACAGATAAACTCTCCCCTTCAAGAATATGAGGTGGGTCGATCTCTGGATCATTGCGTGGGAGTGACTTCCCACGTAACGTGGAAAGTTGTCTCTCAAGTCGACCCGACCATGTCTTGAAAGAGTTGTATCGATTGTCCCTCAACTCATCCATCCTTGGATTCTTTACAGGGAGCATGAGACGGTCTGGGGTTTTCCCTGCCCCTGCCTCGTCTATTCCACAGCCAGTGGCTATAGAGCCCGATAGCGTGTCAGAGTTCCTCGCGCTATCATTTCCCACTGCTTTAATGTCGTCTTTGAACAAAACTCTTTTGGCATCCAATGGAGATGGTGGCATGCTAATGGAAACAGATTGTGTTACTGTTGTTTGTTCACACAAAGGATCTACCGAGCTTCCGATGGTGTTTGCATTGGACTCCTGAATATATATTAAGTGCATTGGTGAGTTAAAACTTAAGAGCCGAGATAAAAAGTAAATGTGTGAGATCAGTTAAAAAAGGTAGTACGTATTAGATTATCAAGACCCATCCCATTTTGACCCGTTAACAGACCATATTAAAAGCTGGGATTAGTACACAATGTGCAACATAACTTGCGTTATACAAAGCATGTCCATGTGTTAAAACATACCTTAAACTGAACATTGGCGCCATCTTGCTTCATAACACCATCATCTAAAGCCGTTATTTGGTTTGAATCTGCAGATCCAATCAGTGACGGAAGTACTTCAGGGGAATCCTTGCTGTGCTCCATTCTTACAGTCGATTTCTTTCCGTAAATTAAGAGACAGAGCCAGAAAGAAATGAAGAAGCACACCTTTCAACTCCTTTCAAATGTGAAGCTCTATCTATAGCAACCAACTCTCCTCACTAGTACCTTCCCATTTATTTTTCTAAATATTTTTATTTTATACAAAAAGGTGTCTAAGCCAATATGAACATACTTTAAAACATCTTTTAGTAAAAAATTAAGACTAATGATGTTTGTCATATGTCATTTGCTAGTATATAAAGTTCTCATGTCGACAAAGAACTAAAGACACTAATCTGAATTTACTATCAACATATTCTTTTCCAAAATACATGCTATATGTAGTACTATATAGCGCCTCGTTATCATAAGTCGCTAAGAACAAGTTATAGACCTTATATTTTTCACGACTTCAAAATCTCAAGAGGTGCAATGTATTCTTATTTTTATACCGGTAAGGTAAATTTAAGGCCCCTAAGGAAACTAAGGTAGTTTTTATGGTGTTATAGCGCGCCTTATAGGAGTAACAAGCTTTATGCCCCAATCGAAATGCAGAAGACTTCTTTAGACATCAAGACGGTCCTGATGCCATACATGTGTGAAACGATTTACTCATATTACAAAAAAAAATGTAGGTGAAAATGATTGTTCCATTAAGCAAACAAACATGTGCCTCATAAGTAACTAAAACAAGCAACTTACTTTCACCATCGATATATTGACGGGCTAGGTTTTGTTTTACAAATGATTTACGTCTTCCCTTTCAAGTACGGTGTTTGATTCAACGTGTCGGTTTTGACTTTAACGACCACATTCATTTGATCCAAGTACACAAATAGATCTATAAACCAACCTTTATGTGACAATGACTCACTTTGACTTCATTCAACAAGACTTAATTCTTGATATACAACAACTTACGGTACAAAATATAATTTGTGAATATCTGATAGATTTTAAATAATATATACATTGAACACAAGTTACATCATTACCAAACAAGAGTCATAGCTTAATGACCATATTATTTGATTAAAAGACTTATATTCAATGTATATGTTGGTCTGTTATTTTATCTAAGATTGTACAAAAAGCTATATATGTTCTGTTTAGAAATCATTAAAAAGACATGCCTATCTGTGATCAGATGTGTTTTTCAATAAACTATAATCGATAAAAACAAATTCACATGAGAGGCATTACCTGGATGCATTGTATTATTTTCAGAAAATCGAAAAAACGAAACAAGCAAGGAAGCTCACATCAATTAGTAGGAGATGTACTAAAACACCAAAAGTATGTCACCCAATTATACGTTCTACATTCAAATGTTCAAGCCTCGTTATAGTATACGTGTTCAAGTAATCGACTTTGGGGTTGTAAGTTGTAACGTGGAAAAATGGCCAAAAATGTCGAATGCATGTTAGTTCAAAGGAGCACTACGAGTTGTCGACAAACGAAATGGACAGTATAGTAGAACTATCTATGCTATAACGACTTTTGTACGATGCTAATTCGGATATATGTACGAAAATTAAAATTTTTAAAAATATACCATAGTTGCTCGATCTCTAGTCGAAGCTGGAAGGTGGGATGTTTTCATTGCTAACTCTTAAAACCAACCTAGATTTCATCTTTTTTTGTTGGGTAAAAGCCATAAATTGCCAACGTACTTTCTGAAATTTCCCGACTTGAACCTTTTACTTTTTTATTAACACCGAAACTCACGTACTTTCAAATTTATAACCGACTTGAAACACATTATATATTTAATATCCACGTGTACTTTTTGATTTTTTTTATGATGTTATTTACTATTTTTTAATGGATATTTAATATATAATGTGTTTCAAGTCGGTATAAAATTTGAAAGTACGTGGGTTTCCGTGTTAATAAAAAAGTAAATGGTTCAAGTCGGTATAAAATTTGAAAGTACGTGGGTTTCCGTGTTAATAAAAACGTAAAAGGTTCAAGTCGGTAAATTTCAGAAAGTACGTTGGTAATTTATGGCTTTTACCCTTTTTTGTTCATAATGTTATGGGCTTCTAGGGTTTGAGATTTTATTATGAAACAAATAAACTTCATTTCGGGATTTAGGGTAACAAATTGAATAAAAGGTCAAATGCAAAACAATATCTCGGTAATTTGGCCGATTTTACTAGAATGTGTATTGCAAAAAGGATGTGATTTGCACTCTCTTAATTGATTGGCACACTTAAAAGTGTTGTATGTTAACATTTATACCCTTGTAGTGGTGAACATGAGTAGGGATGATCTAGGGGTATAAATGTCAACATAAAATACTTTTGAGTGCGCCAATCAATTAGAGGAGTATGCAAATCATCTCCCACTAAAAAATCACTTTATAATGTTTTGGTGTGGCAAAAAGAATTTAATTATTTTCTAGTAAATAATTTAAGGTTTATAATTATAGCAAAAGGACACTCCTTTCGTGGTAAAACAATTATGATTTGATCAGATGAAAACCCTTCTCTTTTGAAGACAGAGGTTAAGGTTCGATCTTCATTCTCTACAAAAAATAAAAAAAATTGAAGGTTCTCTGGTAGCAGCATCTTTACCTTCCGATAGAGGTAGGACTATCTACATCCCACCTCCTCCATTACCCCGTGCCGGATGTCCTTTAATAGCCGTCTCTCTAACTTCCGGTAAGGGTAAAACTGTATATATCTCACCTCTTCAATTACTCCGTGAAAGACAGTATTGGGTACCGTTGATTTTACACTGCTTTCATGTTAACATCCGTTTGATGCATTTTAAAGAATTCATTATTTTTTTATAAAAATTAGCACTACGAAGCAAATAAAATTTTATCAAGGTCTCGTGTTATCGTAAGACCCTTTACTTCCGTCCCTGCTTGTGGTAGATCCGTCACAAGATATCAAATTCTCTATCGTGTTAAACCTTTTTCAAAAATGGGTTACTCCTTGCATCTTTTTGGACACGATATTATTTGGACATCTTTTTGGCATTTGATTATTTGCTAAAAATCGTCACAATACTAAAGTTTAACACGATATTATTTGGACATCTTTTTGGCATTTGATTATTTGGTAATATTGTTTAAATATTATTACTAATATATATGTTTGTCCAACTTTTTTCTCTCACAAAAGCTACAGTGTTCATTCACATTGCTACAGTAACACAATATAATAATGGTTTATATATTATATTTTAATGAATTCATAGTTATATGAACAGTAACATACCCACTAAGTTGTGGGAGGTTATGTGTCCTCATTGCATGTTAACCAACTGGATTCCACATATGTGTTGCTTCATCTTTGAGATCGACATGTGTCTTCTCCAATTTCTGCAGGTATATATTTGTTTCTCTGTGTTTTTCTTTGTTTGGTGTGTGTTTACAGTCACACAATTTAGAGATCCATCGTTGCTTCGATCATCACTACCATCACATAAACTAAGAGATCTCGCCTCACCGCCTGCCCACACATACGTTAACACTCTCTTCGATGCCGCCGATTTGTTCGTTGCCGCCGTTGGTGGTGTGTGGCGATAATGATCGGTGTGTGACGTTGGTTAGCTTAGGTGGGTGTGTGAGGATTTGTTGTTTGGTGCCATACTCTCACATCGATGGTGCGATATGATTTGTGGCAGTGGTTATCTCTTTCTTTCATCATATGTCAGCCGATTAATTCTGATTAAACAAGTTCCAACATATCGATTTGGGTTAGTTTGTCTTGAGTTCTTTTTTATTTCGAATATCGATTTGGGGTATCTTTGTTTTTGACGATTTAGTTAGACTAAAATATATTTAACTTATAATTTGATGGGTTTGGGTTTAGCAAAGGTATAGCGAAACTGAATCATTTTTTGGGTTTGGATTTAAGGTGTTGGTATTATTGAAATGGCTGAGACTTTCTCTGTGTTGCGAGTTTGTTACACTGTTAGCTTATATAATTCGTAATCAAATTATTTTATGGAAATGATGTCAAGGGCTACGTGTTCATTGGCTTAATGAGATTTAGAAAAGCCGATAACGACACTTTTCTCGGCTTATCACCTGCCCAGCTTAAGCTTATGGTTTACGCCACAAACATAAATTGATGAGCCGGAAAAGGTGGCATTATCAGCTTTTTGAAATCACTTTGATATGTTTTGTCAAAAAGCTTTTGAGAAAACTTTGGAGCAAAAAATTGTTTCACATTCGGGTTTGATATATAGCATTAATATTAGCAAGGGGTGTTTGACATTGTATCGAACCTGTAATCAATCTCAGTTATCCTATTGAAAAATATGTGTAGGGTGTTGGGAGCTTTTGTGTGTGTAGAGAGTCGTTTGTTGGGATAGAGGTTGCTAATTTCATAAACGGGAATGGGTTGTGATGATTGTTGTAATCTGACCGAAATGAAATGGGGCATTGCATTTCCAACCGTAACTTGGCATGGCAATGACCGGATGGCGTAGTATAAATGGTTGGTTACTATGCAACCGGGTTTTTTTTGCAGCCATGGCGGAATTTGGAACTTTCTGCGACCCTACCCCCTTTACACATCTGAGCCAAATTATTTTCAATTATAGAAAAATGTATCATACACATTATATATATATACCGTGTAACAGTTTTTCATAGCCGAGAGAGACAACAAAAAGATTTTAAAGTTTTTGTAGGCTGCAAGATTTTGTGTGTATAGAGTGTAGTTTTGGTGGGTTTTGATGAGTCACGCAGCAGGTGTAACTTAGGGAAGTAACACTACTGTGTGATAAATTGGATAAAAATGATCTGTTAGATTAGAAAAATACTATCGCATCAAATTTGTGATAAACCTTTATGGGTTTTAGTACGTAGTGTTATTTGTTGGACGAGGCATTTTCATTTGTGGTATGCGTGACTTTCACATTTGGTTCGTTGTCGTTTTTTATGCTGATATGGCTACTAAAAAAGCGCAAATACGAAAGCTGAAAGACTCCTTGATCTCATAAATGTTGCCACAGAGTAGAAAACATATTCGTTGTTGTGTCGTTGGCGATTTTGAAACTAAATGCGTGATGTTGTGTTGTGTGTGGCCGTCCTGTGTGAATGCGGGCATTATTACCTGTGTATTTGCGGACGACACACGCTTTCATGTTATCTATGGGTGTGTTGGTTGCAGTGTTATGTTGTCAATCACTCTGTACCGCATGAGACGTTGTTAGGTCGCTACAAACTCAAGGGTTGAATATAAAAGGCTATGATGAATTTGAATAGGTTCGTCCATATCCAGAAAAGTCCGTGTCTTGGCGGGGCAGACTACTAAGTTTGCAGCCAAGGAGGATGTGTCCGCTTTTCTCTATTGCTAATCAATATGAGCCTGGCTGTCTCAAACATAGGGTTCGTAATTATAGTAAAACCACCTAAACTCTTCTATTAATGTGGAGCCACCCCAAAAAAAACACACACACACCCCCCTTTAATTTGAGATTCTGACTTATGTGGTTTATTGTTACCATAAAAATGGAACACACACCAACGAAACCCTACCAACGAATCATTTAGGCGACTTCTGGGGATCTTTTGAGGTGAGTTTTGTAACATTTTTCATTTGCATGTCATTGTACGACATTTATTATCCGTCACTATTTATTTTAGTCCGATACGCGTTTACTTTTAATAATTACTTTTAAGTTTAAATTGCGTAGACTAGAAATAACCAATTAATGTAAACGGTCATCAAATAAATTAAGGTTAACATCCACCAAGTAAGAAATAATTATTAAGAGGATAATTATGTACTTTGCGTATTTTATTTTATTGGTCACGTAAAAGGGTTACGTATCGCAATAAAAAAAATACATTTGGACATACCCCGAAAATACCTAGACTTATCTAGACTCAAACCAATACCCACTTTTAAATAAATTTTGTGCATATAACCCACTAGGGGCCGGTTAGGGGTCCAAAACAATTAGAAAATCTTCCTAATGATTCTTACAAGTACTAGTACTTCATCTAACTCATTAATACTTGTCCTAATGGTCTCCTATTAGTCTTTTACACATTGGTTAAGAACCATTGTGCCTCTTGAATTCCTTTGTGTCGCGGATAACTAAGAACCAACACACAAATCCATAAGATTTGCTAGCTAAGCCAAATCTTGTACATCTTGAGAGTAATTAAGAATGGTACTAAGATGGTTTAGTAAAACCATGTGTTAGCAACTAGGAAACTCAAAAACCACCTCCTAAGGCACAAATTTGGTTCGGTGTGGGTGGTTTGTGAAACCAAGAGAGCTAACTAGCTTCTCATCCTATAAATAATATTCACTAGCTCACTTAACACATTTCCAAACTCTTATATACTTTCTTCTCTCATTCGGATCACAAAACGCAACCATACACTCCTATTTGTCACATTTGAGAACACGACACAAGCTAAGGGATAATACAACGAGTGCACAAGGGGTCTACGAGCTAAGGGCTAGCACACATCACGTCCACTTCTCAATCTAAGAGCTATAGGACCCTTGTAAGTCCCTCACGACACTTTGCAATTCATAGTTTAATTGTCGCTTGATTTCTAGACTTGTGTCGCGACCCATATAGGGTTCACGCACCTATATATGTACATGTTATACTTGTGTGGTGCAAAGACCTAATTAAAACGCATGTACAAAGATGGATTATGTCAATCTAGGGGCTTAAGTGCCCTATTTATATGAAAAACTTGGACCTAGACGTAAACAATATACATTATACACAAAATGGTAAGAAAACTATACGTGAACTTTCTTGTAAACACGACATGAAGACTAAGGAATGTGTAGGCAACCTTATCTAGCGTGTGCATGTAGCGAACACGACCCTATGCATGCAAAATAAGCTCACATTTGGTATACTAGCTCGTTAACGGTGTCTTAAGAGGTACTAGAACACCTAACGGGCCACTAATGGCTTCGTTTAACCCACGCAGCCCACACTCGGGCCCAACAGGCCCAACAGTGGAGACCCTAGCTTATTAATAAGCTCTACGAGCTTATTAAGGTGACCTACGAGCTTATTGAAACTTATATAGGCCCTTATACCCTTTAAAAACCAAACAAACTTTAATGGACCTTGGTACTAATTTTCAGTAAATGGTTGTTGGGCCAACGAGCCCAATAAGCTCAAAATAAGCTCATCCGAGCTTATCAATAAGCCAAACAGCTTAAGCAAACTTAAATAAGCTTAACGAATGCATTTGTACTACCCGGACTAACTATAACATTACCAGTAGTAACCATTATGGTACTACCAGTACTAATGACAATATTATTCTACCAGGAGTAACTAATATGCTACCAGTAGTAATGACTATATCTACCAGTAGTAACCATTATATTACTACCAGTACTAATGACAATATTATTCTACCAGGAGTAACTAATATGCTACCAGTAGTAATGACTATATCTACCAGTAGTAACCATTATATTACTACCAGTACTAATGACAATATTATTCTACCAGGAGTAACTAATATGCTACCAGTAGTAATGACTATATCTACCAGTAGTAACTATAAAGACCTAAATTTCATTTTTGTAAACTTAAAGGACTAATTATGTAATTATCAAAACTAAAGGGTTTACAGTGTAAATGTTTATATTTTATAAACCTAGGGACTAAAGTGTAATATCTAGAAGCTTAAGGGTATATTTGTGATCAAAAGTGAAATAATAAAACGCTTAAAGAATCGGTCGAATATTAATATATTCGGACATTAAACGGGTTTAATTTACGACTTAATAAATAAGTATATTTATTAAGAAAGTATATCCGTTTTCCCAAGAGCCATCAAACAATTTCAAATACATTAAACACGTACACCACCACACAAGTGATAACAATATATATAAACTAGCAAATTATACATCGAGTCTTTAGCCTAAACTTGTAGACTAAGACTGGCCGTATTTACTTAGGTATTTGACGGTGTGGTTTCGTATAGAATCGCACAAGTCACCTACCATGAGCTTGTTTGATGTTGGCTCAAGCAGGATTTCCATCTTCATTGTGAATGAAACCACTCGGATGTTCTGGCAAAATCACAAGGATAATGCATATGACTATTAATACATATCTTGTTATTCACATTGTGTGACTTAGCAAGCAGAATTTGACAAGTGTCCTAATGAGATTTATGGATGATCTCTTTTGGCTCTAGACTCAATAGTGCAATTTTGTTTTTTTTTGGTTTTTTTAGTGATCAGAGGCTGGAGCAGACTGCCACCTTTTCAATATCAACTAACTCGGAGTGAGAAAGTCGATAGAAATGCGTGTAATCTCCGTGAGAAATGAAACAAGAGTCTGTTGAGAGACCTTGAGTGGCTGGGGAGGGTTGTGCTTAGCGTCACTAGGTCCATGACTGTCTTCAATGTCGGACAACAACTTTGTGTTTCCGACAGATTATGTATTGACCCGGTTTCTGTAACACCCTCAAATCTGAGTATGCAGCGGAATGTTGAATATCCGAGGCGTTACATTATTAGGTCAATAGCACAAGATCTGAGAACGACTACTAAACGTGTCGTTTTGAAAAAAAAAGATACATCGGATTAACAAAATACTTGTTTGTTACATAAGCTCATGGCTTCAAATAGTTCAACTTTAAATATGGATAAAGATTCCGGTTTTATAACAAATAGTCCCCAAAGTGTAATAAGAACCCCAAATCTTAATGTTGACTCTTCTTTTAAATGACTCCAAGTGTATCATCGCACCTCGTGCCAATTGACCTGAAAAACATGCTTAAAACGTCAACATAAAAGTTGGGTGAAGTTCATAGGTTATGTAAAACAATTTAGGACCGCAAGATTTCCGCAGTGCATGATTAATACAACAATGCAAACATCATAAAGTAATACGAATCCTAAGCTCATGACACCGAAGCTAGACATTATGAATGCAAATATAATTTGCCAACCGGTGTCCGTGAATGATGTGCTAACCCCGCAACATCCCTGATTCGACATGGTATGCGTTCGTTCCCAGTGATAGCTAGTCACCCGAACGGGGATCGTCAATCCCTAATAGATCTATCCATAACATTCGCGCCCACACAATGTAATTCCCAATCACATCTATGCAACTAACAGTTCATGATTATGGACAAAAAGGGGTTATGGTAACTTAGGCAAACATGTAATCGTAGTAATAAAATGTACACTTGCGTCCAGTTTGTAAAACAAAGCATGTTATCACCCCAAGAATGTAAATCATTTAAATAAATGTAAAGCATGGGGCTATGAACTCACCTTAGCCGGTAGTTCCCTGAATGATAACAAGTATCCAAGTAGGTAGTGGATCACACCGTTAAGTACCTAAGTAAGTACGGTCAAGTCTTAGTTTACACATTTAAACTAATGACTCATTGTATAAACTAAATCCCATTTTAAGTTTATATATACCGTGATCACTTGTGTAGTGATGCACAAGGTTATTGTATTTATACTTTCGATGGTTCTCGAGAAACGTATAGTCATCATTAATAAATATACTTATTTATTAACTTGTTATTAACTTGCTCGATGTCCGAACATCTTAATGTTCGACCGACTTGTCAAGTGTTTCATCTATTTCACTTTGGTTCTAAACTACCCTTAAGTTTCTAGTTGTTACACTTTTAGTCCCTAGGTTTATAAATATACCTTTTTATATTTTAAACCCTTTTAGTTTCAAAAGTGACATAATTAGTCCTTTGAGTTTACAAAGAGTAGTTTTTGATCCTTATAATTTCACTTAGCTCCCTAAGTCTTAGAATGTTGCAAGAATGGTCCCTAGAGTTAGTGTAATTCGAAAAGTAACAAAACTAATCCTTCAAGTTTCGAAATTTACATTCCTAGTCCCTCGACTTGTGAAAATTCCATTTTAACTCCGAATCAATCCCAACGAGTGGCATTTTTCTTCGTTAAGCTCGTTTAAGTTTACAAAAAGTGTTTCGGTGGAAAAATAAGCTCATCGAGCTTATTTTGGCTTAACGGGCCTTATTGGGCCCGTTAAGGTCCGTTTAGCTTTTTAGAGACCCGCTATAGTTTTAATAGGTCTAAATGTCGTCAATAAGCTCACGTGGACTGTTTAAGCTTAAAATAAGCTCGGTGAGCTTATTGAAGCTTATTTCGAGCTTATTGGGCTTTTGGGCCCAATAACTTATCTCGATAAGGGTATTTAAAGTTTTAGACTTTTCCTAGTGCTTTTCCAACTTGCATTTAGCCGAAACAACCTGTTTTCTTTTCAGCTTATTCTAAATAAGCCAATAAGCTATTAAGAACTTCTGTTGGGCCGGTCTTGGGCCCGTTTAGGCCCGGTAGGGTTTTAAAAGGTCTAGTTGGGTCCATTAGGGTCCGTTAAGCTTATTTAGATCCAATAAGCACTTGGGAGGTCGGTTTGCTTATTTAGCTTATCCGATAAGCTAATAAGCTCACCGTTGGGCCTATTGGGCCCGATAGTAACCCGAATGGGTTCTAGGGGTTTGGGCTCGGTCCATTAACCTTATATGGGTCTAGTAAGCTCTTTCAACTTGTATAAGCTGCGCAGATTTTCACCGATAAGCTATTAAAGCTTATTGTGAGCTTATGGCTCATATTGGGCTCGCAAATGGGCTAGTAAGCCCCTTTAAGGTTCGGTTGGGTTTCTAAATGAGACGGGAGCCCTATGTGAAGCAAATGAGCACTTCTCATGATGATTAAGCCCGAGTGGCTTATTAATAAGCCGCGGCTTATTAATTTGGCTCTCGTTGGGCCTTGTTGGGCTTGATAGAGGCCCGTTAGGGTCCTAGTGGTTCGGGTTTGCTCTTATAGTATCCACTAGCTTATCTTAGGCCCATAGTAAGCTTTATAAGCCGCTTAAGCTCATACTTAAGCCGTCCTAGCTTATTGTGGCTTATGGGTCTTGTGGGCTCTTAACGATGGGTCGCGTAGCCCAAGAAGGGTCCGAATGGTTTATTAGTGTGTTCATGTGATTCGTTAAATTGCCTAGTACCCAAACGAATGTGTTTTACATTTTCTAAGCGTGCCCCGTGACATGCAAACGGTTATTAATGTTGTATACATGTTTCCACACCATCTCGTCGTGTTTATCACAATAGTTTACGTGAAGTTATATGTGTATGGCACCTCCAAGGTTGCGTTGTGACAAGGAAAGGTGCGTGAACCATGCATGGGTCGAACCATGCATGTTTCACGTTAACCTTGAGTTTTAACTCGAAATATAAGCGGAAATAGAATTCGATAAATGATATATGAATATGAAAGACGATGTAGAGGACATAGAATGACTTACTATAGTCCTAGTGTCTTGTTTGCGAATTGTGACGCAAACCCGAATCGTTTACACCTTAAACGCGTGTAGTCCCAAGCTTCAAGACTCGTATACTTCTCTTAACACCCTTATATGCGATCTTAGGCGTACCTTGTGTCCTTAGAAGGGAAATGTGGGTGTGTGGGTGCTCGGTAATGTGAGGACCGTATGCAAGAGGGTATAAACGGGTGTGGCCTTTTCTTGGGAGAGTTTAAGGGTCTTGGAAATGTATTAAGTGAGCTTATGATCGTGTATTTATAGACAAATAGAGCTAGTTAGCTTAGTTACACCCTTTAGTCCTAAACCAAGCCAAACCGAGTTAGGAGGGGCGGTTTTTAAGGGCTTCTAGTTAATCACACATGGTTTTTGATAAACCACCATGAGTACATGTATTAATTAGCTAGGTGATGTACAAGATTGTGTTTAGCTAGGAAATCTTATGGGTTTATGTGTTTGTGAGGATTTGACCGCGGCATCAAGAGAGGAAAAGAGAAGTGGGTATTATCCCTTGGATAATTAACTAGTAGGAGACATTTAGGACATGTTTTAATGACTTAGGTGATGTACATGTACCCTTAAGTATTATTAAGGAGATTTTGCTAGTAATTAAATCACCAAGGACGATTTTATGCAAGTTTACTTGCCCACATTCGGCCTTAAAGGAATGTAAACACAAATCTTGATTAAATTTTGTGTTTAGGCTCTCAAAGTGGGTATTGGTTTGAGTCTAGGTATGTCTAGGTATTTCCGGGGTGCGTCCAAATGTATTTTATCGCGAAACGTAACCCCTTTACGTGACCAATAAAAATAAAATACTCAAAGTACAATAATTATTCTTAAAATAATTATTCCTTACTTGGTTGATGTAAACCTTAATTTATTTGGTGACCGTTTACATTCATTGATTTATTTCTAGTCTACGCGGTTTAGCTCAAAAGTAAACAGTTAAAAGTAACCGCGTATCGGACTAAAATAAATAGTGATCATTAATATAGTCGTACAATGACACGAAAATGAGAAATGTTACAGTCTCCACCCGTTAAAAGAGCTTTGTCCTCAAAGCTTAAGACCTTGTAGTAGATGACGAAGCCCGGTTTGTGAAGAGTTGTGGGTATTTTTGCTTGAACGAATCTTCACGTTCCCAGGTGAACTCAGGGCCCCGCCTAGAGTTCCAGCGAACCTTAACCAGTGGTATCCGGCTCCGCTTCAATCGTTTGATCTCCCGTTCCATGATTTCAACGGGCTCTTCCACAAACTGGAGCTTATCGTCAACATGAATTCCTTCTAACGGCATGACTAACGGTTCATCGGCATAACATTTCTTCAGGTTTGAATCCATAGAGTTTGTAAGAGATAAAAGAGAACACAAGTTTTGTTCATCGTGTGACTTGTTGTACGGACAAGCCATTCCTTCTAACTTTTTGCTAACACTTGAAAGGTCCGACGTATTAGGGTTAGCTTGCCACCGCTTACCGAATCGTACGGGACTCATTTCCAGGGTGAAGACCTTGAGCTTAAATCTCTGTCTCCAACTTCGTTACTCCATCGGCTTTCGCTTCCGATCGGCGTAGCTCTTTTGTCGATCCTGTGCCGCTTGCATCCTTTGCTTGATCAGGACAATCTTTTCCGTCGTTTCTTGGATTAATTCTGGACCAGTCAGTTGGGCTTCCCCAACCTCGGCCCAGCACACTGGTGATCGGCATTTTTCGCATAAAGTACCTCATAAGTGGCGGCCTTTTTACTGCGTGATAAACTGTTGTTTATATGGAAAACTCGGCCAATGGCAAAATGCTTAACCAAGCCCTTGCCAAAATCTATCACGCAGGCACGAGCATGTTCCTCGAGAGTTTGAACGGTTCCTCTGCTTGGCCGTCTGTTTCTGGATGATACGCAGTGCTCATGCTAATATCCGTACCCAAAGCTTTTTGAAATGATCTCTAGAAATTTGAAGTAAATCTTCCATCACGATCACAGATAATTGAGGCAGGTATCCCGTGTCTTGCCACTATCCTGTTCAAGTTAATCACTTGCCAATGTATCACGATCATTTCCCGTTATTGGGTATGAACGTGAGCAGAGATTTTGTAAGTCGATCACACATTTCACCCAGATGGTGTCGAAACCTTGTGACGACCTAGGAAGTTTGGTGATAAAATCCATTGTTATATTATCCCACTTCCACTCGGGTATTTTGGTTGTACTAGCAACCCTGATGGCCTTTGATGTTCGGCCTTGACCCTTGCAACATGTCAGGCATTTGCTAACATTACGTTGGCAAATGTCAGCTTGATGTATGGCCACCAAAATTACTTCATACATCTTGGTACATATTTTCGGAAACGGATGGATAGAATATTTCAAAATTGTGTGGATTCGTGCATAATCACGGATCTTATAGTCTCCTTAGCAAGGTATCCAATCCTGCTTGTATAAGCATAGTGGTCCATCGGTTCGCGTCCAGTCTTTTCCTTGGGTATATCCCTTCGATCATTCCTCCTACGTCTTCATTTTGATGTTTCTCCGGTTTCTGGGCTTCATCTTGAGCTTCTAGTATTCGTTGGGAATGATCCAAAACCAAATTGTCAGACTAGGTCGACCTGCAATGGCTCAATCCGTTCTTTACGACTCAGCGCATCGGCCACTACGTTTGCTTTCCCTGGATGTTTAGATTATCGCAGACGGTAGTCACTCATGTACTTCTAGCCAAACGGTGATGCCTCATGTTTAAGCTCTTTCTGATCGAGTAATGTGTTGTAGGCTTTTATGGTCGGTGAATACGGTTGCATCTGGTTCCGTTATAGATAGTGTCTCCATAATCTTAGGGCATAACACTACGATCCAAGCTCCAAATCGTGGGTGGTGTTGTGTTCTTCTCGTGAACTTTTAAACTGTAAGAAGCATAGGCAATCACCTTCTCTCGCTGCATTAACACCGCACCTAAGCCTTTGTGTGACGCATCACAGTATACCACAAAGTCTTCGCTCCCTTCAGGTAGAGCCAGAATTGGGGCGCTGCACAGCTTCTGCTTTTATCAACTGGGAAGGCGTTCTCTTCCTTTTTCCCCCAATCGAACTTGATTCCTTTCTGAGTAAGTTTCGTCATTGACTTAGCAATCTTCGAAAATCCTTCAATGAATCTTCGATAGTAACCCGCAAGACCTAGAAACTGGCGGATCTCCGTTGGTGTCTTGGGAGATGCCCAATCCTTGATAGACTCTATCTATGGAAGGGTCCACATGTATGCCTCCTTCTATCGATGACATGTCCGAGAAATTGTACCTTCGGAATCCAAAATTCACATTTTGAAAACTTTGCGTACAACTTCTCCTCCTTAAGCAATTCCAAAATTGCTTTAAGGTGTTCTTCATGCTCTCTTTCGTCTTTTGAATAAATAAGTATATCATCGATGAAGACGATTAGAACTATCCATGGTAAGGTTTTGCACACTGGTTCATTGAGGTCCGATGAATACCGCAGGTGGCGTTTGTCGAGTCCCTGAAGGCATACTGGAACTCGTAATGACCGTACCGAGTTCGAAATGCCGTCTTTGAAATGTCTTGTTTCTCAATACTCTAGTTGGTGATACCCGGATCTCAGATTATCTTTGATATAAATATTGGATCCTTGCAGTTGATCAAACAAATCGTCGATCATCGGAGTGGTGTTCGTAAGTGGATAACGATTCTTTACTGTCAGTTTGTTTACATCACGGTGTCGATTGCACATCCTGAATGAACCGTCCTTCTTTTTGACAAATAAAGACCGGGCTCCCAAGGTGAGGATACTAGGCCTTATGACTCTTTGTATTAGAAAAGCTCCTGTAATTGTTATGATCAAATTCCTTCATTTCGGATGGGGTAATCGATATGGTGCTCGGTACGGGTTTAGCGCTCCTAGACTATGTCGATTTGTAAATTCCCCACCGGTTCGAGCTGGAGGAATGACCGGCAGTCCTCAGGAAATACTTCTGGATAAATATCTCGGACGATTGGGTTACGTTCATCTATTGTTTTCTTTCACTTGTCCTCCTCCTTCTTGGCGGATATCTGTGCTAAAAAGACCTGGCATCCCTTGGCCATGTACTCTTGAGCTTTTGAACATGAGATAACCGTCAACCGGGATTCTCTCCCGTTGCTACTTTCGTTTCCGCAAAAAGTCAAGGTTTCATTCCCGTAGGGAACTTGAACAAGTTTCTCATCGCATCATATGATCACGGCGTGATATCTTTTAACCAAGGTCCATAACGATAATGACGTAGAAATTACCCAGTTCTACGGTATTTAGTTCTTTGTTTTTGATCGGATGGGCTAAGAATTTTATGGTGCAACCTCGGTATAATTGTGGTCTATCTTGACTATTTACCATCGGCTTAATTCGACATCATAACATTTTTTCAATGAAGTTGGGGGATGTTTATCAAGGAACTAATGCAGTGGATATAAAACTTCTATCGGCACCACGGTGTCGAATAAGATAGATTCATCGTGGTTATTTAAGAGGAACGTACCCGTTGACGACATTCCCGCATCAGGGTTTCCCTGCTGCATTTCCCCGCTTTCTGGCATTCCAACTGCAAAAAAACCCATCCTTGTGCATTTCCATTTCCTCCATCTTTATTCTTCAGTTTTGGACAATCTCTCTTGAAGTGTCCTGATGCTCCACACTCAAAACAACCATTTCCCTTGGGGGTTGCCCCACATTTGCCTTCTGAGTGTTAGCAACATTTTGTGTTGCCAGAAGTACTTCTGCACAATCGCGAGCAAAGTGCCCTATCTTGTTGCACTTGTGGCACCTCTGGGTGCACGGGCCATTGTGGTGGAGATGGCACTTGTTGCACTTGGGCAGGGATCCCCCGTAAGGCTTCCTTTCACCCGTCCCCATGTTGTAGACTTTGGCGACATTCTGCCTTTTGAAGGGTTGCTGTTGGTGACCATGGTTGTTTCTGGATGAATCATCAGCCTTCCTTTTGTTGTCAGATTGCCTTTCCGCGTAAGTGCGGAGTTTTTGATCCATCAAGTCATTGGCCAACTCAATAGTCTCATCCAATGTCTTGGGTCTGGCAGATTTGACGTTCCCATAAATGTTGTCAGGAAGTCCACCGATGTATTTGTCAACCTTCTCAGTTTCATTGGCAACAAACTTGGTACATATCAAGGTTAACTCTTGGAAACGTTTCAGTGTATGCTGGAACACGTTTTTTCATTTGACCTTCAGGCTTTCCACAGCTCAATTTCTAACTTCTTGATTTCACCCTGCGGACAATACTTGTCCGTCATCTTTTTCTTGAGCACTTCCCAAGTCATGGCGTATGCCTCTGGACCTAAAGTTCTCATTTGACCATTCCACCAAGTCAGAGCAGCACCTAACAGAGTGCAGGTGGCAAACTTTACTTGGTTCTCAACGGCACAACCACTGATGTTGAAAACTGATTCCATCTTTTCAATCCAATCGGTTAATACCGGACTACGCCTTCAGCCTTTTGAAATTTCAAGTTGGAACTTCATGAAATCAGCGTAAAAACAAGGGCTGCGCGGTTTTGCACGTTCTCTTCGGTTGTCACCGTGCAACTCGTGACTTCCATCTCATTGGTGTATGGCCGTTTCGCAAGAGAGTTGGTTGATCATTGCTTGGATGGATTCGGGTGGTAATGTTGTTTGGGTTGGTGTTATTGATAGGGGTATTTGGTCCTCTCTTCTGGTTGTAGGTTGCCTATGATTTGTCTAGTTCACAAAAGACAAAAACATGAGGTTTATATTGACAGGATATAATAATATATAGAAGAGATAATCAACACAAGAGAGTATATTGTACCAGATAAACATTATTCCACTTCATAATTGAAATTTTTACATGAATTGGTTGTAGAAGTACAATTATACAATAAAAAAGATCTTATGGCTATGTTAGGGGGGTGAACCCTAATACTTAAAATGCTTGTACTATGACTAGCAATCTACAATAACATAAATCACTTGATGTGGACTGTCGGGTCCCCAGAAGCCTCCCTGGTCGATCTGGATCCTAGCCTAGTGGGTCCACGACTGTATAGCTAACCTCGCTTGCTCTAGCTAGTTGCTAACTAACTCGCCTGCATGTCACTCATCTCTCACCTCATATCTCTGATGACTCGGAGAGTCTCTACCATCTGGTCCTGACGCCTACGATCAGTCTCTCGAAGCGCTGCTATCTCAGTCTGCTGCATATGAAAGCGAGTCTCGTGTACCTGGTGCTGTGTCTGAATGAGAGTACTCTGCAGCTGTAGCTGTGTCTGGTGTGCCTGTAGATAGGTCTCATGTGCATACACATGATCACGATGGGTCTGAAGCTCCTGATGAGTTGCCTGACCCAATCCTATCGAATGAGCCCAAGCCTCTCGGGAAGCATAGGCCTCCTCTTCCACCATCCATACTGTCTCCTGGAGAGTCATCCTATCCCCCATAAGTAAGTCGACCCGCTGCGAGTTCATCTCGACTCGCTGTGATATAGAAGACTACTATCCTGAGCAACCTCTAGTAGGGCATAAAGCCTGTTGTATTCCCGCTCATGGGAGCTCAGCAAGTCCTACGACTCTAGTGTTGACCTCTCCCACGGTCATAGGTGCTATCTCTGGAACTGCCTCTGCCGGGATCAAACCCAAGTATCACTAATACCCGTATGACCAACCATCTCTAATCCCCTGCGCTCTCCTCGGGCATCTACCGTGCTAACAAACCCATAATCTATCCCTTGACCTCTAGCAGGTCTAGCAGTGGAACTCTCTTTGATTTCATATCTGGAGTATATAGTGGACAAATGCAACCTCTTGCGGGGAGGCTGCTCAGACTCGGGAATATCATCCCTTAACGATCAAACAGTGATGGTAATGGATAAAGATGTCGGTAGTGGTGGCAATGAAGGATGGGGTTAATGCAGGGGGCTGTAAATGCATCAATTGAGGCCTGGGATGGATGCTATCCTGAGTGCCTGGTTTTTTTTGGGTTAGGACCACCCAGAGATGTGGTGGTAAGGTGGTGAATGTGCGAGGTGGTGCCATGCACATAGCAAGGCTCTTCCCTTTGCAGAGGGTGGTGATAGTGAGTTAGGTGGTGATGGTGATGGAGTTAGCTTGGCCAGAAGTCTCTGTCAACCTTCTGCCCTCTGGGGGAAGGATATGGAAGTCTGGGGTCAGGATGGTATACTGCCCCTAATCGGTAATGTCAGTGGAGGGTGGTGGTATAATAGGCTTTGTTCCCTCAGGTGGGAAAGCAGGCTCATCAGCAGGTATGACGGTAGAGTCAGCCGGAGCTAAGTGCTCCCCTCCTCTCGTCCCTCCTCATCCTCCTCGTCCTCATCCTCATCCCTGGCGTCATCCCTAGATGAGTCGTCGTCATCATCATCTCCATCATATCCATCATCTCCCCGTCACATAGGATTAGTCACACGGCCATTCCTCTGTCTATCATCCTCGTACTCCTCCGGATCCTCCTCGGGATCCGACTCAGTAACATATCCGGGTGACTCAGTAGTGGGTGAATCAATAGGTGGTAATGGCTGTTCCTCAGCCGGGAACTCATGGTCATCCTCCAAGGGTATGTACTCGGGGTATATAGGCTCCGGTACGTAGTCAGGGTCATGTGCCTGTATGAACATAGGCTCACGCTCATCCTCGTCCTGAGGAACTGGTAGTATCTGTAGATTCTCCGGACCTAGTCGTAATTCTAGGTGACCGGGTGGTTAGGGCTACAGGCTGTTAGCGGGAGTCCGTCGTATCCTAGTACGATGACCCGTGGAAATGGTCTCCCTACCGATATCTCATCTATAATCGGTCCCCAGAAGAAGCCCTGCCGGGCTCAGAGTCGGAGTAGACGGAAGTGTAGGTAACAATATGAGTACGCAGAAGACTTGGTTTATGCAAAAAGTGAAGATAAACTTAATAAGTATTTTTATAAGGAAGTCAATTTGCTATGTTTGTAAGGCTTTAATATTAAAGTCCTTTATTGTAATATACGTAATATTATTTATATACACGTATATTAATCCGGTAAGCACTGAGTACCCTACTAATGCTTAAGCAATGCATGTCATATAAACATATATGCGCTAGAAGTAAACCAGTAATGCATGTATGTCCCTCACAAATCCCATTTGTGGAAAATACGTTTTTGAAAAGGTTATAGTCCAGACAAATCTTTTTGACTGTTCTCTATAACCTTGGCTCTAGTACCAATCTGTAACACCCTCAAATCTGAGTATGCAGCGGAATGTTGAAAATCCGAAGGTGTTACATTATTGGGTCAATAGCACAAGATCATGAGATACGACTACTAAGCGTGTGTTTGAAAAAGATAAATTGTATTAACCAAAATAATTGTTTGTTACACAAGCTTCATGGCTTCAAATAGTTTCAACCAAAATAGATAAATGATTCCGAGTTTATAACCATTGTCCTAAGTAAAGTGTTAATAAGACCCCACTCTTTAGGTGTTGACTCTTCATTTATTGCTCCCAAGTATCATCGCACCTCACGTGGCTTATTGAACTGAAAAATCATGATTAAATCGTCAACATAATAAGTTGGTGGAATTCATAAGTTTTGTAAATCAATTGTTGGACCGAAGATTTCCACAGTGCATGATTAAGCAACAAATGCAAACATTCATAAAAAAGTAATTACGTTTCCTAAGCTCCTGACAACGAGGCTCGTACGTATATGAATGCAATTTTTTTAATTGCCAAACTAGTGTCGTGAATGATGTGCTAACCCTGCCAACATCCCAAATTCGACTGGTATGCCGTTCGTTCCCAGTTGGATTGCTAGTCACCGAAGGGGATTGTCAATCCATAATAGACTATCTCCTAACATTTCGCGCCCGCACAATGTAATTCCACAATCACATCTATGCAATTAACAGTCATGATCATGGACATTAAAGGGTTATGGGACTTAGGCTAAACACGGTAATCATGGCCTAAAATGGATACACTTTTTTGGTATCCTTAGAGTTTGTAAAAACAAAGCTTGTATCACCTAAGGTGTAAATAATTTAAATAATTGTAAAGCATAGGCTATGAATCACCTTAACGGTAGTTCTTGAATGATAACAAATATCCAAAGCTAGCAGTGGATCACACGTTAAGTACCTAAGTAAGTACGATCAAGTCTTAGTTTACACATTTAAGCTAACGACTCATTGTATAAATTAAATCCCATTTTAAGTTTATATATATACCGTTATCACTTGTTTGGTGACACACAAGATTATTGTATTCATACTTTTGATGGTTCTCGAGAAACGTGTAATCGTTGTAAATAAATATACTTATTTATTTCGTCGTTGATTGAATTCGTTTATTATCCGAATATCTCGAGGTCCGACCAGCTCGCTAAGTGTTTCATTTCATTTCACTTTCATCCTTAAGTTTCACAATGTTTCAAAAATAGTCCCTGTAGTTTTGTATTTCAAAAAGTGACAAGGTTAACCCTTAGTTTTCGGAAATTACAGTTTTAGTCCTTTGGTTTGCGAAAATTCCATTTTAGCTCCGAATAAATCCCAACGAGTGGCATTTCTCTTCGTTAAGCTCATTAAGTTTATAAAAAGTGTTTCGGTTGAAATTCGGGATAATTTTGTGGACACGTGGCTTCCTTGATCGATAGAAATGAATAAATGAAATCGAGACGGTGAAAAATAACGATATTTACTATCATGGCAAATAAAAATAATATCAAACTATTATTTTATGAAACGGGCAATGAATCTAAATAAAATATTACCTTCAGAAAATACGAGTTCTCACATTAATTATGATAGCCCGAACGATAGTATGATGAGCTATATATTAATCAAAGTGTTTAGTACTTATACGACCTATATTGGATTAGGTTGCCTTCGGATTCCTTCGTAACGCATTTTTCTATTGTGATATACTTTGTTGATTTCCATTCACTCAAGGTGAGTTCATAGTCTCGCATTTCAATCTTTTCAATGTTTTATAAACCCGCGAGGGGAATACATGCTCGTTTTACTAAGTGAACTTATTGATTTCTACTACATAAGCGTTACATGACTATTCGGTTTCAGCTTATTTGAAATAAGCCAATAAGCACTTGTTAATGGGCTTTCGGGCCCATTAATGACCCGAAAGGTTTTAAATCTATTTGGTTCGGCCCATTGAGGTCCAATAACTTTGTTTTAGTCCGTTAAGCACTTGGAAGGTTAGTTTGCTTATTTAGCTTATTCGATAAGCTAATAAGCAAACCGTTGGGCCTATTGGGCCTAAACGAGACCCGAATACCCTTTAAGCCTTTCGGCTAACTTATTTAGGGTCCATTAGTGCTACTAAAGCCCCTTAAGCTCATTGAGCTTATGAGAGTCCACCAATAAGCTATCTTGAGCTTATTATGAGCTTATGGCTTGACTAGAGCTCGTTAGTAGGCTAGGAAGTCCACTAAGAGTCCGGTTTGTTTTCCCATGACATAGCATGACCCGAAAGATCAAATAAGCACTCCTAGTCCAACATATGAGCTCGAATGGCTTATTTATAAGCCATGAACTTGTTACTCGTGGTTCGTTGGGCCTGTTGGGCCTCCACGGTGGGTGGTTGGGCCCAACTCTACCCGAATTTAGCCCCTTGGATTCACTAGTTTGTTTCTAGGGCTCGACACATTATTTTGGCACAAGTTAGCGTTTATAAATCGTGTCTTAACATATGCATTCGTTCCACAAGGTATTTCATGTGTTCTCAAGTCAAGTTATTTATCCCACGTACACAGTTAACGTGCAAGTTGTCTTGTATTCTCCACAACGAAACAAATGACCAAAGTGAACTTGTTTTAATAAACTAGATGTGCGTTAAGCCTTAACTTCGTGCATTAACCATGTTTTAGATCACGTACCGACCACACAAGACCTTGTTCATTAATTTAGGTGCGTGAACCATGCATGGACCAACCCATGCACGTTCATGCACGCGTATATGTTACAAATGGGTAATGTCGCGACTTATATAACTTGGCAAAGCGTTTAACGAAAAGATAATGGTGTACGAGGCTTAGACAAATACTTACAAAGGTCCTAAGTTTTCCTTGGTTGTGGCTTGCGATGTAGTGTGATGCGTATACACCCAAACGTGTTTAACCCTCAAGCTTCAAAGCTTGTAAACCCAACTCCTTAGCTTGTGCTTCCCTCTTAGGTCCTTATACTCGATCTTAAAGACTCCCTTGTGTTCTTAGGGCAAAATTTGGTCGTGTAGGGTTCGGTTAAATGTATACCGATTGTAATAGGAGAAAAGAGTGTATGTGTTTATTGTTTGAGTGAGTGAGAGTTGTAAGAGTGTTAAATGGTGAGGCTATGTGAGTATTTATAGGCAAGGTTGTTAGTTACCCTCCTCTTAGTCCTAAACCAAGCCAAACCGTGCCCTAGGAGGTGGTTTCGAGACTTCCTAGTTAATCACCCATGGTTTTTAGTTAAACCACCTTAGTACATGTTTTAATTACCTAGGTGATGTACAAGATTGTGTTAGATTAGGCAATCTTATGAGCTTGTGTTCTCTTCTTGTTAGTTCGCGGCATAAGGAGGTCCAAAACAAAGAACTGAGTTATTACCCAATGTGTCAAGCATCATTAGGGGACCATTAGGACACAAATTTATTACCTAGTATATGTACATGTACCTTTTAGGATCATTAGGGAGATTTTGCTAGTAAGTAATTCACCAAGGACGATTTTTGTGAGTTTACATGCCTATATTCGACATTAAGGTGATATAAGTACAAGACTTGATTAAATTTCGACTTTAGGTTTTCAAAGTGGGTATTGGTTTGAGTCTAGGTAAGTCTAGGTATTTCCGGGGTGCGTCCAAATGTATTTTATCGCGAAACGTAACCCTTTTACGTGACCAATAAAAATAAAATACGCAAAGTACATAATTATCATCAAAATAATTATTCCTTACTTGGTTGATGTAAACCTTAATTTATTTGGTGACCGTTTACATTCATTGATTATTTCTAGTCTACGCGGTTTAGCTTTAAAAGTAAACATTAAAAGTAAACGCGTATCGGACTAAAATAAATAGTGATCATTAATATAGTCGTACAATGACACGAAAATGAGAAATGTTACAGTCTCCACCCGTTAAAAGAGCTTTGTCCTCAAAGCTTAAGACCTTGTAGTAGATGACGAAGCCCGGTTTGTGAAGAGTTGTGGGTATTTTTGTTTGAACGAATCTTCACGTTCCCAGGTGAACTCAGGGCCCCGCCTAGAGTTCCAGCGAACCTTAACCAGTGGTATCCGGCTCCGCTTCAATCGTTTGATCTCCCGTTCCATGATTTCAACGGGCTCTTCCACAAACTGGAGCTTATCGTCAACATGAATTCCTTCTAACGGCATGACTAACGGTTCATCGGCATAACATTTCTTCAGGTTTGATACATGGAAAGTGTGGTGAACTCTGCTCAACTCTTGAGGAAGTTCCAGCCTGTAGGCAACCTTTCCAACTTTTGCTAACACTTTGAAAGGTCCGACGTATCTCGGGTTCAGCTTGCCCCGCTTACCGAACCGTACGACTCCTTTCCAGGGTGAGACCTTGAGCATAACTCTGTCTCCAACTTCGAACTCCATCGGCTTTCGCTTCCGATCAGCGTAACTCTTTTGTCGATCCTGTGCCGCTTGCATCCTTTGCTTGATCAGGACGATCTTTTCCGTAGTTTCTGGATTAATTCTGGACCAGTCAGTTGGGCTTCCCCAACCTCGGCCCAGCATACTGGTGATCGGCATTTTTGACCATACAGTGCCTCATAAGGGGCGGCCTTTATGCTAGCGTGATAACTGTTGTTATATGAAAACTCGGCCAATGGCAAATGCTTAACCCAGCCTTTGCCAAAATCAATCACGCAAGCACGTAGCATGTCCTCGAGAGTTTGAATGGTTCTCTCGCTCTGGCCGTTAGTTTCTGGATGATACGCAGTGCTCATGCTAATATCCGTACCCAAAGCTTTTTGAAATGATCTCCAGAAATTTGAAGTGAATCTTCCATCACGATCACAGATAATTGAGGCAGGTATCCCGTGTCTTGCCACTATCCTGTTCAAGTATAACCTCGCCAATTTATCCAACGGGTCATTCTCCCGTATTGGTAAAAAGTGAGCAGATTTTGTAAGTCGATCCACAATCACCCAGATGGTGTCGAAACCTTGTGACGACCTAGGAAGTTTGGTGATAAAATCCATTGTTATATTATCCCACTTCCACTCGGGTATTTCTGGTTGTACTAGCAATCCTGATGGCCTTTGATGTTCGGCCTTGACCCTTGCACATGTCAGGCATTTGCTAACGTACGTGGCGATGTCAGCCTTCATGTTTGGCCACCAAAATAATTTCTTCACATCTTGGTACATCTTTTCAGAACCGGGATGGATAGAATATTTCGACTTGTGGGATTCGTGCATAATCACGGATCTTAAGTCTCCATAGCAAGGTATCCAACTCCTGCTGTGTAAGCATAGAGTCCCATCGGCACGTGGTTCCAATCTTTCCTTGGGTATATCCCTTCGGATCATACCTCCTACGTCCTCATTTATGATATTCTCTGGTTTCTGGGCTTCGATCTGAGCTTCTAATATTTGTTTGGGAAGATCCAAACCAATTGTCATAACTAAGGCTCGAACCCGCAATGGCTCAATCCGTTCTTTACGGCTCAGCGCATCGGCCACTACGTTTGCTTTCCCTGGATGATAACGAATATCACAGTCGTAGTCACTCAGTAATTCTAGCCAACGGCGTTGCCTCATGTTAAGCTCCTTCTGATCGAGAATGTGTTGTAGGCTTTTATGGTCGGTGAATACGGTGCATCTGGTTCCGTATAGATAGTGTCTCCATATTTTTAGGGCAAACACTACCGATCCAAGTTCCAAATCGTGAGTGGTGTAGTTCTTCTCGTGAACTTTTAACTGTCGAGAGGCATAGGCAATCACCTTCTCTCTCTGCATTAACACCGCACCTAAGCCTTTGTGTGACGCATCACAGTATACCACAAAGTCTTCGCTCCCTTCAGGTAAAGCCAGAATTGGGGCACTACACAACTTCTGCTTTATCAACTGGAAAGCGTTCTCTTCCTTTTCTCCCTAATCAAACTTGATTCCCTTCTGAGTAAGTTTCGTCATTGACTTAGCAATCTTCAAAAATCCTTCAATGAACCTTCGATAGTAACCAGCAAGACCTAGAAATTGGCGGATCTCCATTGGTGTCTTTGGAGATGCCCAATCCTTGATAGACTCTATCTTGGCCGGGTCCACATGTATGCCTCTACTATCAATGACATGTCCGAGAAATTGTACCTTCGGAATCCAAAATTCACATTTTGAAAACTTTGCGTACAACTTCTCCTTCTTAAGCAATTCCAAAATTGCTTTAAGGTGTTCTTCATGCTCCCTTTCGTCCTTTGAATAAATAAGTATGTCATCGATGAAGACAATCACGAACTTATCCAAGTAAGGTTTGCACACTCGGTTCATGAGGTCCATGAAAACTGCAGGTGCGTTCGTTAGTCCGAAAGGCATAACCTGAAACTCATAATGGCCATACCGAGTTCGAAATGCCGTTTTCGAGACGTCTTGTTCTCGTACTCTAAGCTGGTGATATCCGGATCTCAGATCTATCTTCGAATAAATACTGGATCCTTAAAGTTGATCAAACAAATCGTCGATCCTCGGGAGTGGATAACGATTCTTTACTGTCAGTTTGTTTAACTCGCGGTAGTCGATGCACATCCTGAACGAACCGTCCTTCTTTTTGACAAATAAGACCGGGGCTCCCCAAGGTAGGCGAGCCAGGCCTTATGAATCCCTTGTCAGAAAGCTCTTGTAATTGTTCTGATAATTCCTTCATTTCAGATGGGGCCAATCGATATGGTGCTCTAGCACGGGAGCCCTCCTAGGAACTAAGGCGATTCTAATTCTACTAGTCGAGCTGGGTGAAACCTGCAAGTCCTCGGGAATCACTTCGGAAAATTCACGGACGATTGCACGTCCTCTTACTGTTTCCTTCTGACTTGCCTCCTTCTTCTTGGGATACTGTGCAAAAAGACCTGGCAATCCCTTGGCCATGTAACTCTTGAGCTTTTGTAATATGACGATAACTGCCAACCGGGACTCTCTCCCGTTGCTTACTTTTTGTTTCGCAAAAAGTCAAAGTTCCATTCCCCGTAGGGAATTGAACCAGTTTCTCATCGCATACGATCACGGCGTCTAACTTCTTAACCATCCCTTACCAATAATGAAAAATTCCCGGAAACTACCCAATTCTAACTAGCATTAGATCTATGTGTTGAACGGATGGTCTAAAAATTTAAGGTGCAACCTCTATATGGTGTCTATCTTGACTAATCTTGCCATCAGCTAATTCGACCATCATAACAATATCTAGTGAAGGTTTGGGGCGATGTTGTTATCAGGGAACTAAACGCAGTGGATATAAAACTTTCTATCGGACTCCAGTGTCGAATAAGATAGATGCATAGTGGTTATTAAAGGAACGTACCAGTGACACATTCACATCAGGCTTCCTGGTGCAATTTTCCCCTCTTTTCTTGCATTCCCAACTGAAAAACCCATCCTTGTGCATTCCTCGATTCCTCCATTTTTTATTCTCAGTTTTGGATAATCTCCTTTGAAGTGTCCTGGTGCTCCACACTCAAAACAACCATTTCCTTTGGGAGTTGCCCCATTGCCCTTCTGAGTGTTAGCAACATTTGCGTTGCCAGTATTTGTGCAATCGCGAGCAAAGTGTCCTATCTTGTTGCACTTGTGGCACCTCTGGGGGTTTTTTTGCACGGGCCAGTGTGGTGAGATGACGACCACTTGTTACACTTGGGCAGAGGATCCCCCATAAGGCCTCCTTTCCCGCCTGTCCCAAGTTGTAAAGACCCTTTTGGCGACATTCTGCCTTTTTGAAAGGGTTTGATGTTGGTGACCATGGTTGTTTCTGTAAAAAAGAATCATCAGCCCTTCCTTTTGTTGTCAGATTGCCTTTCGCGTAGGTGAGCGGTTTCCGGTCCATCAATCATTGGGCCAATCACAATAGTCTCATCCAATGTCTTGGGTTTAGGCAGCTTTGACGTACCCCAAAAATGTTGCAGGAAGTCCAACTGAGGTACTTGTCAACCTTCCTCAGTTCATGTGGGCAACGAACTTGGTACATATCAAGGTTAACTCTTGGAAACGTTCAGTGTATGCTGGAACATCGTTTCCTTTGACTTTTAGGTTCCACAGCTCAATCTCTAACTTCTTGATTTCGCCTTGTGGACAGTACTTGTCTGTCATCTTTTTCTTGAGTACATCCCAAGTCATTGTCAATATTGCCTCTGGACCCTAAGGTTCTTATCGTCCATCCACCAAGTCAAACAGCACCTATACATGAGCAGGGTGGCAAACTTTTACTTGTGTTCTCATAGCACCACCACTGATATGGATAACTGATTCCATCTTTTCAATCATCTAGTTAAACCGACCAAACGCCTTCAGCCCCTTTGAATTCAAGGTTGGCACTCAATCAAGAAATCAGCGTAAAAACAAGGGCGCGCAGTTTGCACATTCCTTCGGTTATCCCCGTGAGCGAATTTGTGGGCTTTCATCTCCTTGGTGGCGTTTTCCGCAAGAGAGCTTGTCGTTCATCACGCTTGGATAGATTCGGGGTCATGTTGTTTTTGGTTGGTGTTATGATAGGGGTGTTTGTGGTCCTCCGCTGGTAAGGAGCCATGCTTGTCCTAGATCACAAAAGACAAAACACGAGATTAATGACAGAATATAATAATTATATGGATGAGAAATCAAACACAAGAGAAGTATTAAGTACACATAACACATCCATTTCAACAAAAAACATTCATAACTTTGAAAAATTTTAACATGAAAATAGTCGTCGAAACACATAGTACAATACAACAAGATCTAAGGCTAGCGTAGCGGGGAAAACCCCTAATACTTAGCATGCCTATACAATGTCCTAGCAAGATACAATAACATAAGTCACTAAATGTGACTGTCGGCATCCCTAGAAGCCTCCTGGTGACCTGGAATCCTAGCCTTTGGTCCCGACTGTCTAGTTCTCCTCCGCTGCTCTCGCAGTGCTAGCAACTCAGCCTGCATGTCCGTCTCATACTTCTCAGCCTCATATCTCTGATGACTCGGAGAGTCTCTACCATCTGGTCCTGGCGCCTACGATCAGTCTCTCGAAGCGCTGCTAACTCAGTCTGCTGCATATGAAAGCGAGTCTCGTGTACCTGGTGCTGTGTCTGAATGAGAGTACTCTGCAGCTGTAGCTGTGTCTGGTGTGCCTGTAGATAGGTCTCATGTGCATACACATGATCACGATGGGTCTGAAGCTCCTGATGAGTCGCCTGACTCAATCCTATCGAATGAGCCCAAGCCTCTCGGGAAGCATAGGCCTCCTCCTCCACCATCCATACTGTCTCCTGGAGAGTCATCCTATCCCCCATAAGTAAGTCGACCCGCTGCGAGTTCATCTCGACTCGCTGTGACATACGAGACCTACTATCCTGTGCGTCCTCTAGCAAGGCATACAAGTCCTGTGTATCCCGCTCATGGAGCTCAGCAAGTCCTACGACCCTAGTGTTAACCTCTCTCATGTCCAAAGTGTGCTATCTCTGGAACTGCCTCTGCCGGATCTACCCAAGTATCCCTAATCCCGTACCCAACATCTCTAATCCCCTGTCGCCTCTCCTCAGCATCTACCGTGCTGACAAACCCATAATCTATCCCTTGACCTCTGACAGGTCTAGCAGTGGAACTCTCTCCGATCTCATATCTGGAGCATATAGTGGACAAATGCAACCTCTTGCGGGGAGGCTGCTCAGACTCGGGAATATCATCCCTACGGTCAACAGGTGATGGTATGGATAGAGATGGTGGTAGTGGTGGTAGTGAAGGTGGTGGTAATGCGGCAGTAACTGCATCAATGAGAGCCTGGGTGGATGCTATCCTGAGTGTCTGGATTTGGGTTAGACACCCAGATGATGGTGGTAAAGGTGGTGAATGTGCAGGTGGAGCCATGCACCTAGCAAGGCGCTCCCCTGCAGAGGGTGGTGATAGTGAGATAGGTGGTGATGGTGAGTGGAGTAGTCATGGCCAGAAGTCTCTCAACCTCTGCCTCTATATCTTGGTGGACAAGGATATGGAAGTCAGGGGTCGGACGGTAAATCCTTAGCCCCAAGTAGAGTAATTGTCAGTGGAGGGTGGTGTATATCAGGCACTGTATCCCCTTCAGGTGGGAAAAACAGGCTCATCAAACAGCAGGGGGGTATGGTATGATGGTAGAACAGCCGGAGCTAAGTGCTCCACCTCCTCCTCGTCCTCCTCATCCTCCTCGTCCTCATCCTCATCCCTGGCGTCATCCCTAGATGAATCGCCGTCATCATCATCTCCATCATCTCCCCCGTCCATAGGATAGTCAACCGGACCATCCTCTGTCTCATCATCCTCGTACTCCTCCGGATCCTCCTCGGGATCCGACTCAGTAACATATCCGGGTGACTCAGTAGTAGGTGAATCAATAGCCCGGTAAGGCTATTCCCTCAGCCGGAAACTCATGGTCATCCTCCAAGGGTATGTACTCGGGTATATAGGCCTCCGGCACGTAGTCAGGATCAGGTTGCCTGTACTAACATATGCACACGCACATCCTCATTCTGAGGAACTGGTAAGCACCTGTAGAAATTTGGACTCTAGTATGTAATCTGTGATGAGGGCTACTGGCTGTAGCGGGAGTCCGTCGTATCCTAGTACGATGACCCGTGGAATGCCTCCCTCCCGAATTCATCCTCATAATCTGCTCCCAGAAAGCTCTGCCGTGTCTCATATCGGTTGACGGAAGTGTAGGTAACAGCAGATGTCGCAGAAGACATGGTTACTGCAAAAAGTAAAATAACATAATATAATATATTCTTATAAGAAAATTCGATATGTTATGTCTGTAAGGCTTTTAATAGTAAAGTCCTCATAGTAGTATACGTAATATTATTTATATACACGTATATCAATTGGGTAAGCACTTAGTACCCTACTAATGCTTAACCAATGCATGTCATATAAACATATATGCGCTAGAAGTAAACAAGTAATGCATGTATGTCCCTCACAAATCCCATTTGTGAAAACAGTTTTGAAAATGGTTATAGTCCAGACAAAAACTTTTGACCTGGTTCTCTATAACCTTGGCTCTGGTACCAATCTGTAACACCCTCAAATCTGAGTATGCAGCGGAATGTTGAATATCCGGAAGGCGTTACATTATTGGGTCAATAGAAAAGAACCATAGAACGACACTAAACGCGTCGTTTTTGAAAAGATACATTGGATTATACAAAATACATGTTTGTTACATAAGCTCATGGCTATTTTCAAAATAGATTCAACAAAATTGATAAAGATTTTGGGTTTAATAACAATTGTCCCCAAAGATGTATTAATACCCCAAATCTAATTAGAACTCTTCAATTATTGACGTCCCAATGTATCATCGCACTCGTTAGCCTTAATTGGACCTGAAAAACATGCTTAAAACGTCAAACATAAAGTTGGTAATTCATAGTTTAGTAAATCAAGATTGTAGGACCGCAAGATTTCCAAGGTCATTGATTAAGCAACAAATGGCAAACAATCATAAAAAGTACTTCCTTTCCTAAGCTCATGAACCGAGGCTCGCATATATGGATGCAAATATAATTTGCCAACAGGTGGTCCGTGAATGATGTGCTAACCCTGCAACATCCCAAGTTCGACATGGTATGCGTTCGTTCCAGTGATAGCTAGTCACCCGAACGGGGATTGTCAATCCCTAATAGATCTATCCATAACATTCGCGCCCACACAATGTAATTCCCAATCACATCTATGCAATTAACAGTTCATGATCATGGACATAATGGGTTTATGGTACCCCCCCATCTAGGCAAACACGTATCATGGTATAAAATTACACTTGCGTCCATTTGTAAAACAAAGCATGTTATCACCCCAAGGATGTAAATCATTTAAATAATTGTAAAGCATGGGGCTATGAACTCACCTTAGCCGGTAGTTCTGAATGATAACAAATATCCAAGTAAGCAGTGGATCACACCGTTAAGTACCTAAGTAAGTACGGTCAAGTCTTAGTTTACACATTTAAGCTAATGACACCATTGTAAAACTAAATCCCATTATTTAAGTTTATATATACCGTGATCACTTGTGTGGTAACGCACAAGATTATTGTATTTATAATTTCGATGGTTTTCGAGAAACGTGAAATTGTTTCCGCTTAATAAATATATCATATTTATTACTTCTCGATAATAATATTTGATCATTACTCGAAACATAAACGTATATATATATTTTAGTATATGTATTTATCCCGCTTGTACTCACTTAAGTTTATAAACCAAGACTTTTGTTTTATCAAAGTAAATCATAAGTTTCCTAGATTTACGGTTCCAGTCCCTTCGTTTTATAGTTTTTATTTATTTACAAGTGAACCTCCAAGTTTTAATATTTATTAACACTTATCATTTATTCACAACTCTAGCCCTTATTTTCCTAGTTTCGTGATGTGACGATAATGGTCCTTATGGTTTTATAGTTTTCGAGAAAGTGACGAGTTCTAACCTTCTACTTTTCGTTAATTACAATATCGGTCCCCCTAGTTTTCAAATTTAACTTAAAGGTTCAATTTGAGTCCTTACCGTTTAGTTATTTACGAAATTCGTCCTTATAGCTCATGAGTTTTCAACATATGACTTTAACATTTTATACAAGTTTCGAAAAGGGCAAGACTAGTCCCTCTACTTTCGGTTTTCATATTTTGACCACGAAAAAGGTGTAAAATAGTTTTAATTTGCTTTTTATCCTCAAAATAGATCATGAAAGTTGTTTGGCTTAAAAATAAGCTATTCGAGCTTATTTTTGGCTTAACGGGCCTTATTGGGCCCGTTAAGGTCCGTTTAGCTTTTTAGAGGCCCGTTATAGTTTTAATAAGTCTAAATGTCGTTAATAAGCTCACGTGGGTCGGTTAAGCTTAAAATAAGCTCGGTGAGCTTATTGAAGCTTATTTCGAGCTTATTGGGCTTATGGGCCCAATAACTTAACCCTAAGAATGGTGTTTAAGTTTTTAGACATTTCCTAGTGCTATTTTCCAACTTGTATTACTAAGCCGAACAAACTGTTTTCCCTTTTCAGCTTATTCAAATAACCAATTAGCTAAAAGCATTTTTCTTGTTGGGAACACACGGTCCTTGGGCCTGTTACGGCCCGAAAGTTTTTACCGGTCTGTTGGGTCCATTAGGGTCCGTTAAGTACATTGAGGTCCAATAAGCACTTAGGAGGTCCGTTGCTTATTTAGCTTATTCGATTAAAGCTAATAACACATGCGTGGGACCTAATTAGGCCCGATAGTAACCGTAAGGGTTCTAGTGTTCGTCTTAACTCCTTTTGGGTCCAACTGACCCTTTCTAGGATCCTTAGAAGGCTTATAGGGTGATTAAGCTCTCATTAAGGCGTAGGGACTTATTCGTGGCAAAGGCATATTATGTGGACTCGAAGGGCTAATGGCCCACATGGGATTTTGGTTTTGGACTTAATGAAACATGTCATGAGTCCATTAAGATTCTTAGTTCCAAAAATAACTCATTAAAGCCGCGCATAAGCGCACGAATAAGGCTTTGCTTATTGAGGCTTATGAGCTCGCCATTGGGCTCTCGTTGGATTCGATAAAACCCGATTAAGAGTTCTCGTGAGGCCCCGAATTGTTTTATTACGTGTTTATATGGTCTAGGTCAATTGTCTACATCAATAAGAGTGCCTAGCATTTTCTAATCGTGACCCGCGACATGCAAACGTTCTTTATTGTCGAATATATGTTTCCATACCCTCATGTCGTGATTACAACATTAGTTTACGTGTAGTTATTTATCATGTGTACCACACAAGGATGTTTATTGTGACATGAAAGTGTGCGTGAACCATCAATGGGTCAACCATGCATGTTCATGGCCCCACTTAACTTTGGTCACACACAAGTTAACGTAACTCTTTTCAACCAGACCATGAGAATGAACTAATAGAAAGATAGATAATATGTGCTTAGGTCGACTTAAATAGTCCTAATTCTTGGTTGTGGATTTGCCAAGAAAAGCCCGAAATTGGTTTTGCACCTTAAACTGTGTGTAATCCCAAGCCTCCAAAACTCGTATACTTTTCATAATACCCTTAAAAATGCGATCTTAAACGTACCTGTGTGTCCTTAGAAGGAAAATGTGGGGTGTAAGTGCTCGTAATGTGAGAACCGGAATGCACGAGGTATAAACGGTATGTGGGGCTTTTTCTTGGGAGAGTTTAAGGTCTTGGAAATGTATCAATGATGAGCTTATAGTGTATTTATAGACAATTAATTAGTTACTCACTCGTAGGTCCTATACGAACCAAACCGTGTCCCTCACTAAGTGTGTTTTGTGAAGTTTGAGTTAGCACACATATATTTAGCTAAACCACTAAGTACATGCTTTAATGAGCTAGAGATGTACAAGATTTTTTCTTAGCTAGGAAAACTTAATGGTGTTGGACTTGATACCTTGGGTTAAACGCGGCATCAAGAGAAGGAAAAAGGAGCAATAGGATAATATTCCAATGTTCAATGATCATTTAGGAGACCATTTGTCTACGATGTTTTTAATGACTTAGGATTAGTACATGTACCTTTAAAGAATCATTATGGGATTTTTGCTATAAATAAAATCCACATGGACAGATTTTTTTGGGTTTACTTGCCCATATTCGACACTAAGGTGATATAAACACAAGACTTGATTAAATTTTGTGTTTAGGCTCTAAAGTGGGTATTGGTTTGAGTCTAGGTAAGTCTAGGTATTTCCGGGGTGCGTCCAAATGTATTTTATCGCGAAACGTAACCCTTTTACGTGACCAATAAAAATAAAATACGCAAAGTACATAATTATTCTCAAAATAATTATTTCTTACTTGGTTGATGTAAACCTTAATTTTAATTTGGCTCGTTTACATTCATTGATTATTTCTAGTCTACGCGGTTTAGCTTAAAAGTAAATATTAAAAGTAAACGCGTATCGGACTAAAATAAATAGTGATCATTAATATAGTCGTACAATGACATGAAAAATAAGAAATGTTACACCCCTCCCGCGGTAAGGCTAGCGGTTTATTTTCATCTTAGCATGAAATCATCATTTACTTTCACTGAGTACAAATCACATCCTTCGACGAGCTTGAAATCCTCGTTTCAAGTGAGTTAATCCCATACATCTCCTACACCATAATTTTGTACTAACAATATACTTAATATATGCTACAAATTTATTAATTTTTAAACTATTTTAAGATTATAGCATATATTTTTAAAACTACTAAAAATATATGATTTCATATATTTTATAAATAATAGAAATATGTCTATATAAAATATGACTTCCCTCTATCCAAATGTTGCATCTATATATTACTCTATTTTGTAGCCTTACTAACAAGTATTTGCTTAAACACAATGGTAAAATTGGTCCAAAAATAAAATGAGTTCTCTAAACAGAAAAGTACATCGTCCAAAAGTAAATTATTAGTGTGTAGAAACATGTAATCTTATGATCAAACCAACAACAAGAGTGAGATGTGGGTTGTGATGTTAGAGATAGAATGGGATGAAAATGGATAAGTTTATTAAGATGGAATGTGACCTAAATAGGAACAACCAACCCCTCTCCTAGCCTTGGAGAGGGATTATATACTTCCTATTGTGGCCGGCCCATGGGTTCTAATGGGCTTCCCATGGGTCTTGGGCCGGACTAGATTACTAATCTAATCATTACATAAACTACGAGCTAAGACTATTACAACTTGGAAGTGACCGACACATTTCGTGTTTCCAACAATCTCCCCCTAAGGGAGGTCACTCCAATTTACAAAACTTTAAACCTAACATACTATGCTTCATCTTTAGTCCTTTCTCTTACTCATTCTCGTGACTTTCCTCTTGTTGAATATGTTGTAGTGATCCTTTGATTTCCCTGGGTTGAGCCTTGTTCCTTGAACTGTATTCTGACATTGTGATCTTGACATTTTGGAGATCATCAACAAAGCACCACCTCTTTGCCATCTGAAACTTTGTCATCTTGTGGACTAGCGACTTCTGACCGACATGCTCATTCATTCTTAGATTTGATGACTTGAAAGCTTAATGTTGCATCTTTCTTCTTGAAATTCTTTGAACTTTAACACCTCGCACTTCAGAAAAGACGTCGGTATCAGAGTATCGAAGTCTTTTAAACATGTACTTGAGCTTTCATGATGTCCTTTATGGTTGTCGTAGGTATGAGCATGTGCTATGAACTTAGTGAGACAACTGGAAAACAGGTATCTTCACCACCTTCTTAAGTTTCCTGCAATAAAATAGTTAGCAATAAAGCGGGTGACAAATATGGCTTTTGTCATATCGCCAGGTTGGTTGAGTAACCTCAAATTCCCCCGTGAGGATCGACCTGTGATGCAATAGATTCAATTTAAGAAGAATCTTCTTTTACAGATTTCCAGCTGTAGTATGAATCTTTCTAACACATAAGTTATTAGATTCATACGTACTCAGACTGTTTCTCATTATCGAAACGGCTCAAAGCAGACAGCACGATAAATAAGTGAACCAGCGAGTACTATCTCACAACTGATTGAAAATAGAATATTGATTTGAAAAATCACTCGGCGTATCACTGCAAATTTTTTTTGAGACACACCGAGAGTGTTTATCATTTCAAAAATTCATAACAACCATTGATCATTTCCCAGAACCAAGTTTGTTCTCATATAGAAACGCACCATCGTTCCTTTTCCCAGTATGACACAAGTTTGATTCATAAAGAATCTCACAAGTAACCTACCATGAGCTTTGTTTGAATGTGGCTCTAAGGCAGGATTTCCATCTTCATGTTGTGAATACCTAAGTATCACTCGGATGTTCTGGCAAAATTCACAAGGATCTTGCCGTAGGACTCCTGATGATATTACTTGATAATCACAGTGTGTGAGATAACAAGCAAAATTATGAAAAATTCCTAATGAAGATTAATGGATGATCTATTTTGGCTCTAGACTCCAATTATGCCACTTTTAATTTTAGTGATCGGAAGGCTGAGCTGAGTGTCACATTTCATATTACAACTCAGAGTGCGAAAGTTCAATAGAAATGAGTGTATCTCCGGAGTTTTGAAACAATCTTTCCGACTTTGAGTGGCTGGGAGGGGGTTATGCAATAGCGTCACTGGTCCATGACAGTCTTCAAGTATCAGACCAAAAAGGAAAACGCCTTCGTGTTTTCGACAGCATAAGTAATGTACCGCGGTTTCCTGCTTAAGTGTATGAGGGCTTCTTTCTTTTCACCCTTTATCATTACATTTCTTTTTCATTCTTCAACCCCTTCAATGCTTACCAAGACTTCATAACTAACACCTTGTTGTGTTTGTTCCAGTGATAGCTCCATCTCAGTCGGCATTATTCCCGATTCTCACTTTTTCTCCTTTTAATCAATACCTAAGACTTCTACAACTAACTAGTGGATATCCCTGGGTCGAATCCCTCCGGTTTTGGCTGGAATCATGGGATTTGAATACCTATAACTAACCACACTTATAGACTCCATAAAATTAATACATGTCGGTTCCTTATAGGTTATTCATCATCCATTAACACACCAAAACCATTGAAAGAAATTCCATTCAAAGTGTTTGATATAAATATCAAAATGTTTTTACACTTTGAATGTTTTAATCATCAACTAAAAGCACCTCCCTTAACATGTGCATCGTATCGTAGTACAATGCAAAGTGTGTAGTGCATCGAGTCTATTTTAATTGATTACTTCAGTCAATATACATTAAGTTCTAGTTAATCACATTTTCATACCCCTTATCCAAAATGTTAATCCGTTGATATTTTGGATATCAATTGATTAACCTATCGGGGACAAAATGATGTAATCTAGCAGATTAGAACATATTGTTGCTCCCCCCTCAACTTTTGAGGGTTTATAAGATGGTGCCGAGTACAATTATTTGAAAGATTTTGAATTTACTAAGAAATTCTTGAAAAAATTTGTACTCGAGCACAACTTATTTTTCACCAAAAAATTCTACACTAGTTATTGACATATTCACAAGATAAAATTATTTACGAGGATTGACCTTTTAAGATGAGAACAACATATGATAAATCATATGGTCCTTTGTAGTAGCCGAAAGTCACCCCCGTATGGTCTTCCACCGACAAATCTCTCCAAACTCCGCATGATCCTCCTTGTCTTTAGTCTTTTTTCGATTGCGTGAATCATAGCTGCTTGCCATTTAATTTTTCACGTTGGCTCCAAAAAGTCTGAGCAGATACTCCCATTCTAATTCCTTGAGGCGATCAATTAGACAATCCTAACATCTCGAATACCATCGCTGAAACTGTGTATTCGTCAATGCGCATCAATCTGTTCTTCTTGTCTTTGTTCTCATAGATGAATCCTCTGGGATCAGAGTATGGTGTGTAAGCATCCGGCTTTCTCAAATTGGATTTGTACGTGTCATTGGGTATAACGTGTCCAAGGCTTTATGAGGTTGAAGTTTTTCTTTTGATATGCTTTCACACCCGCAAGAGAAGAACTCCACACGCCTTTGGATGAACAACACTTCCTTGTGAACATTCTTAAGGAGAGCATTTAAAATGCAATACGTTCCTCAAGCTTTGAGATTTTCACCTTTCCCTGCACGAGAAGAAGCAGCATGTCTTCAATGTCTTGGATCCGAAGTCTGTGGAAGTCGCCTTCTTTGAACTTTTAAAGTATGTCGTCATCCCTCCGTACAGTAATCGAGTCAAGATGCTTGTAGTTTTGCCATTTCGACTATTTCCCACCTTTATGACAGCATAATTCTCATTTTGAGTAGACGCCAACGATTTGATTCCCTTAGTGGTCTCAAATGCATTGAATTGTCTTCTCGCGTTTGCCACAATGTGAGATTCCCTAGAGAGCAAATTGTTCGTAGTTGAACTATCATTTGACTCCACATTAGTTGGGCACTAAGCTTCTATCCCAAGAAATATGCCGTAATCTGCAGCCAACGTCTTCGTAATGAAGTAGAGTATGGAGGTTTTTGACTCACCACTACGTAGTACTCAAGTCCCGTTATTGATGAAGTGTAGAAACGGTAAAACATGGACGACCTGATAAAATTTGGAACCAACGGTAGTGGCTGTCGCAGATCATGAGGATATTTGGCGGCTTGTTTGGGGTTGAACCAGTTCCAATTTTTTCTGTTGTGGCTTTGTAGACTTCTTCACAAAAGTATTCAAGTTCAGTCAAACTCTTGCATGTTCCTTTCATCAGCTCAAATGTTGGACCTGCTAACAATTCAGGTGTTAGTGTTTTAACATTTAGCCGGTTCATCACAAAAGCGGAGAAGTCAAATGTAGTGTCTGTTAGTCATTGAATGACCTCCGAGGGTCATTGTCATCATTGCCAGATTGCTCTTAGCCAAAGTTGGAACAGATGTCATGAACGGCAGGTACAGATGTTCCATGCATGACAGGAGAAGGTAGTCTTTAGGTTATTGAAACCTTCAGAAGATGAGGAACCATCGTATTCCTGCTTGTTCATCAATGGACAACACTGTTTCAAACCCTGGTGTGGCAAGACGTGCCCAAAGACAATCTGTAGTTTGCATAGTGTCCTCTACCGGAGCAGATTGGCTAGCAGATTGCTTGTGAGTCTTAGAACCTGTAGTAGTCTTTCCTGCTGTCGTGGTTGTCGTTTCTCTTGGAGCACTGGTAGATTCAGGTTCTTTTCCTGACCTTCTTCTTTTGGACCCCCGGTCTGTTCCAGCGGAGGGTTCTTGATCATCATCTGCTCCATCTATGGGGAGGTCTTTTGATTGTGACCGTATCGCCATAAGTATCTAGCAGAATTTGTCTGGCTTCATACGCATCAACTAATGCCTTGTAGAGCTGCCTTTGAATGTCTGACCTGTTGATGAGAAGTTTTAGCTTCCATCCTTGTCAATTAAAGATCTTTTTCAGCTCTATTTTCTGAAAGATTAAGCAAGCTGACAGCATGGGACACGTCTTGGCTTCCTTGACGAGCGTACCAGAACCTCATACTCGAGCTGTTCGTTTACTTAACTTTCTAATTTTTTGGAGTGGTCTTCGAGACTATCTTTCTTTGACTTGTTCCTGAAATACTTTCTTCATTTCCTTCATCTATTGAATCAAAGGAATGTTGATTTTTAGTATAGAGCCCTCTCTCAAAAAGCATTCCTTTCATACTTCATTTTGAACTGCAACAACTACTGGCTTCCTCAGTTTATTTTGCCAGATACTGTCAACGAGCCAGGAATGGAAGAGAGTGCTCAGCATATTGATTTGAGTTTGTTCTGAATTCCGAGAAGTTGTCTTCTAAGGCTTTTAGTCTTGTTATCGAAAACCCAACAACGAAGCAATGTCAGAAAGATTTTTGAAGTGGGGAACTTGGAGTTGTAGCCCGGTGTCAGGATTGTGGTTGTTGTAATATGAAATGAAGAAGGATTTGGTGTTGGAGGACGATTTGGTTGGGGCAAAGAAGATGGCTCCACAATGGTAATGAACAGGAATATCTGTTAGAGACGGTGGGCCTCAAGCTTTGTTGTACAAATATAGCATCAACACCGATATCTTGATTTGGATTTAACATGTTAGACGAAAGCCCCCGATGATACGGAAGAACACTGTTGTTGACCCAACGAGGATTTTACCGGAGTTAGGGTCACATGAGTAATCTTCAATTTGGCTGGGTTGCTTAAACCTGGAGCAATATAACATCTGTCATTACCTCATCTCTTCCTTCAAGATTGGCATTGGTATCTTTGTCCGCCTTATTTCCTTGGTCCTCTACATATGTATCTCTTCAGACCGACTTTTCCTCCTTCAGTAAAATAAAAACCCCCTCCCCAAAAATCTCAATCCTTCAAAATCATTGTCACTTTCTTCATCATCTGAGGATGACACACGAGAGGGTGTATTAAACTATTGGATCGAAGGAATCATCTTCATCTGTTCCTCTTCAATGTGTTATTTCATCATAATGAGTAGTTGAGCTTTGTTGAAGGAAATCATCACCATCAACTCTGAATCAGTCTATGCTTCATCATCATCATCTTGAACGTTTTTTCATCATCCGTTAATTTTTAACATCATTAGCCTCATCTTGAGCATTCTGCATCATCGTCATTTTTATCATCAAGCCTTTTATTTTTGATCATCTTCACTCGACTTCCAGGAGATTAACATCAACATGAGTCAAAATCAGGTGCATCGAACCCCAGGATGAAACACCAGTTTCCTTCATCTGTATCGACCCGCTGCATAAGAGTTGTAAGTCCTTCTTTATACGCATCTCTGGTGATCTGTCTTATGCTCCAGCATCCTGTCAACACTGCCTCAGAGATAGACCTCTAACTCGTTTAAGCCTTCTGCTTTCCTTTTCCCCACTTCTTTTCTTTCTTTTCCTTGGGACTGTGGGAGGCTTCTGCTTAGTGGTTGTATTTGTATCAGCTTTCTTCTTACTTCCTTTCGACATGTCGGAATCAGCAACACCTTGGACATGCATTTACTTGAGTACTTGTATGAGGAATAAATTAGCTCAGATCTTACCCGTGAGAATCAATTGCTGATCAAATCTCTACTCATAACCTCTCTCTGGCTATCATTTAACTAACCGTCTTGTAGGCTTTTTGAAGTAACCACTGATGAAGTAAACCGTATACCAAACTTGAAACTGAAAGTAAAATTTCCCGTTCTTGTGACTTAAGCTTGCGCTAATGTTGGAAGAACGGTGTAGAGAATTTGTGCTCCAAGAAAATCTCTAAGTACTCAATACTCTACCCAAAGTATGAGACTTTCATCACCTCTTGCGATCATCCACAACGTCTTAGCGTGTGACACTGAGTACTACAACGTAACTCCTTTAAGTGATAGTTAACCAGGTCATCAACCATCCACCCCTTGACTGCTGGAAACTAGATAAACCAAGACTTCAACTTAAATTAAGCTCGAGCAAGTTATCATTGAAAGTCATGCATCCAGCCAACCCGACTATCAAGATAAAATAAGAACACACCTTCAAAAAATGCCACTTCAATCTCAAATAAGTGATACCTGATTCAACTTCGTGATCACTTGTCATCGTAATCCAAATCTTTAGCCATTTTGACATTTTAGTGAATCTTATTCGGATCGTTTTTAGTGTTATGCATCGTGTTTGTTGTGTTTTTAGTTATCAATTAACGTTCACGGGATTTTACAATTCTATGACTTAAACCGTAAAAAGAAATGACTTTTACGGGATTTTACTAAATCAAGAAAAAACCGTGAATAAAAAATGTTGTTGGTGAAATCGTTGTTGAACTTGAAGTACGTGAGCTTTTGTTGGCGAAAAATGAGCTTACGAGGACAAACGGTGCAAAACCGGTTAACTTGGAAGGGTTTAAAAGGTTAATAATGAAAATAAGGACCAACGGTGCAAAACTGTTTCAAATATAGGGGTTAATAAACCAATAAAGAACGAATGGTGAATTGGTTATGAAATCCAGGGGCCAAAGTTGCCAATTTCGAAATAATTTTGAATTATATAAAACAAAACACACGTCCCTCCTGTTTTCCTTTTCTTCTTCGATTGAAAATTCACCACAAATGAAACGAATTTAAATCATGTCTCGCGGAATGCTACGGTGATCGTCGGTTACATGTAAATACACCACGAAGATCGAAACGATGACACGATCACAACGGTGTATGTCTTGAGTCCCGTAGATTAACGATACTCAAAACCGAAAAAACCGAAATAAAACTTAAACGTGTATGTATTTTTTCCTTGTTTTACTGGTTCGGTTGCAAAAAAATTTAGATCGGTTCCTCAAGGTTTCGACTAGTTCGGTTGTCGAATGATAACCTCGTTCGGTTGATGAAGAATCAACTGGTTCGGTTCGAGTTGAAAGTTTGACTCGTTCGACTCCTTCTATGACTAGTTCGGTTTCTTTTTAAAATGACTAGTACGGATGCTATTGAAACAGATAATTAGCTCGGTTCCCTCAAGGTTGAACTGCGTTCGGTTCACTATTCAGGGTCATCAAAGATTGAGACTAGTTTGGTTGATGAAGGTGTGTACTTGTTCGGTGCTTGGCTTCTTTCTAGTTCGGCACAATTAGATCGGTTCCAATAGAATATCAAACACCTTGTATGCGACTTCTTTTTTTCTCTTCGTTTCAGCCGAGTTTGAACTTGTTTCATTCCACAAACCTTGTAAATCACCAATAAGCTCAACCAAAATAATAAGCTTTAAATATGCTCGACAATAAGCTTTTAAGCGTTTAAAACATTTTGTGTTTTTAAGCTCAAAATCTCTAAAAGAAACTGAATAAGCAGACATAGTTAACAAAACTTGGTGTCTCTCCTTTTTTTTTCAAACTAAAAACACACCCTTTTGTTGACTAACCAATTCGCGACCCGACTGTTAACATACCCAATAGAGAAAAAAATTATTAATGTGAACATGAAGCACAAAATATTATGAAAAAAAAATTGTGTATTTTGTAAAAGTTGACATGTAACGATTAGAAAAAAAATAATCAAGAGAAAAGAAAAGAAATTGAGCCACGTTAAACCGAAACCAATAATCTCAATAATAAGCCAAAAATAAGCTCAAAAACCACAACGAAAACACAAACACAATGAAAAAACTAAAGGAACCAAGATAGAACCATGGCTCTTGATACCAATTGAAGAAACATGTAATCTTATGATCAAACCAACAACAAGAGTGAGATGTGGGTTGTGATGTTAGAGATATAAATGGATGAAAATGGTGAAGTTTATTAAGATGGAATGGTGACAAATGGGAACAGACCAACCCCTCTCCTAGGCCTAGGAGAGGGATTAAAATACTTCCTATTGTGGCCGGTCCCATGGGGTTCTAATGGGCTTCCCATGGGTCTTGGGCCGAACTAGATTACTAATCTAATCATTACATAAACTACGAGCTAAGACTATTACAACTTGGAAGTGACCGACACTTTTCGTGTTTCCAACATAGTGCATAATAGGCTCAAGCCTGGTTTGTGAGTTTAAGGTATTAGAATAATAAACCATAATCAACGAGGTTTTATTCAATTATCTAACATTGGTATCAAAGCTCAAACATCTAACTCTCCTCAATTAACAAAATACCAGATCTCAAAAAACCCTAAAAAATTTTCTCACGTCATATTAACAAAGGCGCCTGCTGTGAAAACCGGATCAACCTTCAAAAAGAAAGCAAAGAAGATCCGGACCAATGTTACCTTCCATCGTCCAAAGACATTGAAGACTCATAGGAACCCTAAGTATCCTCGTATCAGTGCACCACCAAGAAACAAGTTGGACCAGTATACCCTTTGACTAGTAAGTCTGCTATAAAGAAGAATGAGGATAACAACACGTTGGTTTTAAGGATAAGGATCTCTCATTTCCTATTGAACATAGAGGTAATAGTTCTCTTTTTATGTGATTGTACATTTGATTAAAATAATCAAATATACAATCAGATAAACAGAACATTACCTATCATGTTCAAATGAACATGAGAGGGTCTTTTTCCTGGTTTTAATATTAGAGATACTATTACTTTATCTATTAGCATAGTAATATTTGTCTTTTATTTATAAAAAAGTTAGTTGTTTTATTGTTTGTTTGTTAGTTGATTGTTCGTACGACTTTGTTACCAGTCGACTAAAGTTGACTGTTGGTACCAGTCCCTAAAGTCGACCGTTTTGTTACGGTGTTGTTACCAGTCGACTTAGCCGACCGTTGTACCCAGTTTGAACCTAAAGTCTATCCGTCTGGTACGGTTTTGTTAGGGGGGGGAAAAACAAACGAGTCAACTAAAGTTATGCGTTTATCACGTTAATGTTTTTTTTTTCTTCAAGCTTTCGCGATTCCCCCACTCAGACTGCGGGGGTTATTAGTGGATAATAGGCCCAAGGCCGGTTTGTGGGTTTATTATATTAGGATTTTACCATTATAAATGATGGTCAATAATAAATCATAACCAACGAGATTTATTCATTGTCTAACACTCTAACATAAATATCTATTTTCATTCTTCGTATATAATCTTTTAAGATCGTTACATACATAAAGCCCGAATAAAAGCCCAGCAATCAGATAACAACCCAGTGACAACAAGTTCCAGATTAAAAACCTTAAACTATGTACTAGCATTAACGGTCATCATTGCTAGGTACCTTAAATTTCAAATCTCGAACAACCCTTTTCCCTCAACTTATTATACTAGATGAATATCCGCGTAAAACGACGGTGTATAACGGCAAATAATTATATTTGTGAAATCATGATCCTAATTCGACCCTTGATGCAAATCATGTGTTTTTTAGAAATACAAAGCGCGTGTTTTTTAAAGTTAGTATAGTATGTGTTTTTGAAAAGTTGACAAAATTTAAAATTAATCCAAGTTAAGGTGTATTAAGGGACATTAAGAGTAATTTAAGCAAACTACGTTAATTTAAGGTTTTAAAAAAGAGATACACTCTTGATAAGTAGTATCCCATCATCCATCATGAACCCACCTTAAGACGTCTTAGTATACGTCTCCGGCTTAGCTAACCTTTGTTATACCCATAACCCATTAACTACTTAGAGTGTATTTGGCGTAGAGCTTTTATGAGCATTGATCGGTGAGCAATTGAGCGTTAGCATTTTAGGACTTGAGAATTTAAAAAAGCTAGTTTACACATTAGATTGTTAGCACGATATTATTTATATTACTAATGGACCCTAAACCAACAAAACGGGTTTGAGCCAATTTTATTCCACTAATAATGATTAGGTGGTTTCTTTAGACATCTAAGGCGACTAACAGCTCGCTGCCACTGCTACTACTACTTTATGCGGCTTGCTGTTGCTACCATATGCTATTTTCTTGCAAAACACACTCTTAATCGAAAATGAGAGAAATTATTTTGGTCCATATCTAGCAATTCGAATCCCAGTTGGAAAACTCTTGTTAAGAACTTTACTGGTCCCTCGTGCCACGGCCTACAATTTTCAAATAAATTAACCTTATCGTGCATTTTATTATAAATAGATGTTTACTTGTTTATAAGTTGTCGGGGTTTTTTGTTTTGTTAACTGTCTATGACCAAATGCCCGAATGATAAACGATTGAGGCAGCAACGATGCCTTTGAATCATGTTTTTTAGCGAAAGGAGCTGGGTAAACATGACTCGCCTTTGCGGTTTTCTTGTTGATATGGCAATCCACTAGTAAATCGATGAAGGTTCCAACGGGACTTATAGCAAGTTTATGTAGATGTCATTACACAAGTAAGACTATTAACCAAAATCGTATAAAAACATAATTTTTTTTTTTGGGACTTTTTTCGGGTTTTATTTTATTAAGGCATTTTATCGAACAATTGGCAAGGAGATAGTGGACTTATGTTTGGACCGAATCTCGACGTTTGTTGTCCATCCTCATAACTCGGTTTTGTCTACTCATTCGCTGCTTGAGCATACTGATGTTTCGGTTCATCTGATAACGAGCTCTTTATGTATACTGTAGTAAGTCGTCATATATTGAGAGGCCGATGTTAATCACTAAACCTGAATAGGCTTGGTTCGCCAGGTATTTCGAAAAATCCTGAGTTAAGAAGATTTTGTTTGACTTTTTTATTAGGATTTTGACCAAATATGTAAATGGCTTTTGGTTTATTAGGTTCTTACATCATTGTCAAGCATCATTACGGTTTTGAGACGTGCTATTTGAAGGTTATAGTGACCGAGTTTCAGACGAATTGGTCCCATATCCGAGGATTCATTTCATGCTTTCCGTATATGCGCCTGTTCTGCAGAGAAAGCGTATCATGAACAGTTATCTGTTGCTGTGAAAGTTAACACCGCTTTTGAGCCGTCTTCCATGATGGCAAAATGTGATCCTCGTCATGGAAATGCATGGCTTGTTTGATGTATAGTGGATTATGGTTTCAGAAGACGTGAAATGCAGCGTTGGCTACTAGCAAGACTAAAGAAGGACTATTCAGTTTGTTGATTGGTGTCCGACTGAGTTCAAGTGTTGGATTAATTATCAGCCACCTACTGTGGTTTCTGGTGGTGATTTGGCTAAGGTTCAGAGGGCGATTTGTATGATATCTAATTCAACTAGTTTTGCTGAGGTGTTTTTCAGGATTGATTATAAGCTTGATTTGATGTAGCTAAGAGGGCGATTTGTATGATATCTAATTCGACTAGTGTTGCTGAGGTGTTTTCCAGGATTGATCATAAGCTTGATTTGATGTATGCTAAGAGGGCGATTTGTATGATATCTAATCCGTTTTATAATTGATCATTTGATATGTATCAAAATTTGTTGTGTTGTAAGTTAACTTCACTATAGATGCTGGCTATGTGACGCGAAAAACACAATATGAATATCTTCACATTCAAAAATGCATCTCAACACCCATAGAGAAACATCCTACTTTGATCAAAGAGAGAGGCTCTTCAATTTTACAAAAACCGCTCTACTCTCTTTGTAAATATTTTATTAGCGAAAGAAGCGCCACATAATCTAAATCGCTAGAAGTAAGTAGCTCACTAGCTCTACATGTCACTTAGCATCATATCATCTCCTGCCTTGCAATTCAACACCTGAAATTGAAATTGTATAATCAAATCAGTATGTGCAGTATCAAATTTCAGAAACAGATGAAAACTCAAATGATCATAGGGGGGGCCAAATATACCAGCTCCCCGTTAATTAAACCAAGCAATGTTTTTGTAGCTTGTAGCTAAATCAACATTATGGGAGAAAGGGATTATTAGTTTCAAGACACAGGAAGAAAAATAATTAGCAACATAGTACAGAACATGCGATGATTAATAAACATAAGAAGCAAAGCTTAATATATTACAAACCTTAGATGCCACATACACATATACAAAAACCAAAATATATGTTGTGCGCACATAATCTTACATACATAACACATATATACAGATGTATATACACGCGATAAGATTTCAAAAATAGAAAGAAAACCAACATGTTGCGCGTGTTCATGGTTCAGTCCTCGCCACAGCTTTGCCACTAAGAGGAGAAGCTGGCCGCGAAAATATCACAACATTAACATCCACCACATCCGATCCACAAACTTTATACGCAACACAAAAACACTCGCCTATATACCTCTCCAAAATGCGAATCCTCCAATCTATTCTCTATCAATCTGGTTACAACACGTCGTTTCCTTCACACTAGGCCACTTGTTCACCTTCAAAACTACAGATTTTATGGAGAGGTAACTCTCCATATCAACTGAGGGACGATGAATCACGTCAGTTTCAAACTGTTTTCGAACACCCTTCACGTTGATTTTTTTATGACATGTAACTTTTTTCTAGTGATTGCTTAAATGCAGTCAGGATGACTAATGATTGTTATTTAGTTTAGCTAATATAGGGGGGGCGTAACAAAGATATGATATGATATGTTCAAAGTAATGCAATGTTTATATAGGGTGAGAAAATATGGGAGGACACGTGTCGGTTTGAGCGTATGAGACTAGAAAACGTTGAATGCCGTTGGCTTTCGGCTCATCTTTAGCCACGTTGCATGGGTCACTTGGTCATGTTTTTCTAACTAACTTGTTTTTTTAATACATGTCTTGATCAAGACATAAACAAAATAATGTATTCATTTAGTTGTAGCATCGTTGTTATGGGCGCATAAATATTAGTATTTGGTCGTGATTAGTTATATGCTTTATTTTATTTTAACTATGGTTTCCAACACATACAAGGACTAATCCACGAGTTTAAACCCATCGCACAGCAAACTTCGACCGAGGAAAAGCTCCTCCCTATTTTAGGAGGTTTAGCGTGCTACTAACAAGATCGTTGCATCTAGCAAGAATTGAACGTGATATCTCACACATTTTAAAGTGATAGCTCACACAATCCTTTCTTTTGACATTAGCCATAGTTATATACTTATATTAATGCGATGTTTTAACATCGGTTTTAGTTAATAGTGTTTTGATGATCAAAGCCGTTCTGGGTTCACAGTGGCTGTCGGATTATCAAGTACATAGATTTTTTATGCAAAAAATAGGAGAGTTTCTAATTGTACTTACACGTTATTTTCCGCTAATCGGACACATTCTTTGTCAACTTATGTTATTGCTTATTGTTGGCAATATGTTTTTATTGACATCGAGGCATAAAGTTAGATAGAATACACTCTGCGTTTTAGTCTGACAAAAAAGAGATTATGTACGGTAATTCAAAAGAGTTGTACTTGCCGTTTTGCCTGAAGGTGGGTTTATAACATGTGGTCACAATTTCTCTCTTCCCATATACTACCTCCGTCTCATAATTATAGTCCAGTATTGACTTTTTAAGTCTTTATTTTTTAACTTTGACCTTACGTATTATTTTTTGTGTTATATAAAATTTGTTGCAAAATATATGAATGTATTGAGTTTTAAATGTATATTCATCGGTATAATTTTCATCAAGTATTATATAACACAAACAAACATATTTAATGTCAAAGTTAAAAAATAAAGACTTAAAAAGTCAATACTGAACTATAATTATGAGACGGAGGTAGTATATGGGAAGAGAGAAATTGTGACCACATGTTATAACCACACATCAGGCAACCGGCAAGTATCACTCATTTTGAATTAACGACATGAATCTCTTTTTTGTAGGACTAAAACACCGAGTGTATTCTATCAACTTTAATGCCTCTATGTCAATAAAAACATATTGCAACAAAAGCAATAACATAAGTTGACAAAGAAAGTGTCGATAGCGGAAATAACGTGCAAGTACAATTCGAAACTCTCTATATTTGCATAAAATCAATGTACTAAAATCCGACAGCCAAGTGAACCAGAAACCGGCTTGATCATCAAAACACTTTAACTAAAACCGATTTTAAAACATCGCATAATATAAGTATATAACTAATGGCCTAATGTCAAAAGGATTTGTGGCTATCACTTTAAAATGTGTGAGATCTCAAGTTCAATTCTTGCTAGATGCAAACAATCTTGTAGTAGCCACGCTAACCTCCTAAAAAGGGAGAGCTTTACCTGGTAGAAGTTTGTGTGGCGATGGGTTTAAACCTCGTGGATTAGTCATGTATGTGTTGGAAACCATAGTTAAAAAAAAATAAAGCATATAACTAATCACGACCAAATACTAATATTTATGCGCCCATAACAACGATGCTACAACTAAATGAATACATTATTTTGTTTATGTCTTGATCAAGACATGTATTAAAAAAACAAGTTAGTTAGAAAAACATGACCAAGTGACCCATGCAACGTGGCTAAAGATGAGCCGAAAGCCAACGGCATTCAACGTTTTCTAGTCTCATACGCTCAAACCGACACGTGTCCTCCCATATTTTCTCACCCTATATAAACATTGCATTACTTTGAACATATCATATCATATCTTTGTTACGTATATTAGCTAAACTAAACTAACAATCACTTAGTCATCATGACTGCATTTAAGCAATCACTAGAAAAAAACGTTACATGTCATAAAAAATCAAACGTTAAGGTGTTCGAACAGTTTGAAACTGACCGTGATTCATCGTCCTCAGATGATATGGAGAGTTACTCTCCAAAATCTGTTGTTTTGAAGGTGAACAAGTGGCCTAGTGTGAAGGAACGACGTGTTCGTAACCAGATTGAGAGAATAAGATTGGAGGATTCTCATTTAGGAGAGGATATAGGCGAGTGTTTGGTTGCGTATAAGGTTTGTGCATCGGATGTGGTGGATGTTAATGTTATGATATTTTCGCGGCCAGCTTCTCCTCTTAGTGGCAAAGCTGTGGCGAGGACTGAACCATGAACACCGCAACTGTGGTTTTCTTCTATTTTTTGAAATCTTATCGCGTGTATATACATCTGTATATATGTGTTATGTATGTAAGATTATGTGCGCACAACATATATTTTGGTTTTTGTATATGTGTATGTGCATCTAGGTTTGTAATATATATAAGCTTTGCTTCTTATGTATATTAATCCAAACAGCATGTTCTGTACTATGTTCGCTAATATTTTGTGTCTGAACTAATAACCCCTTTCTCCCAATAATGTTGATTTAGCTCCAAGCCTACAAAACATTGCTTTGGTAATTACGGGTGCTGATATATTTGTATGATCATTTGAGTTTTCATCTGTTTCTGAAATTTGATACTGCACATACTGATTTGATTATACGAATTTCAATTTCAGGTGTTGAATTGCAAGGCAGGAGATGATATGATGCTAAGTGACATGTAGAGCTAGTGAGCTACTTACTTCTAGCGATTTAGATTATGTGGCGCTTCTTTCGCTAATAAAATATTTACAAAGAGAGTAGAGCGGTTTTTGTAAAATTGAAGAGCCTCTCTCTTTGATCAAGTAGGATGTTTCTCTATTGGGTGTTTGAGATTGCATTTTGAATGTGATGATATCATATTGTGTTTTCGAGTCACATAGCCAGCATCTATAGTGAAGTTAACTTACAAACACAACAAATTTTGATACACATCAAAAGATCAATTATTAAACGGATTTAGATATCATACAAATCGCCCTCTTAGCATACATCAAATCAAGCTTATGATCAATCCTGGAAAACACCTCAGCAACACTAGTCGAATTAGATATCATACAAATCGCCCTCTTAGCTACATCAAATCAAGCTTATAATCAATCCTGAAAAACACCTCAGCAAAACTAGTTGAATTAGATATCATACAAATCGCCCTCTGAACCTTAGCCAAATCACCACCAGAAACCACAGAAGGTGCTGATAATTAATCCAACACTTGAACTCAGTCGGACACCAATCAACAAACTGAATAGTCCTTTTAGTCTTGATAGTAGCCACAGCTGCATTCACGTCTTTATGAACCATATCACTATACATCAAACAACAAGCCATGCATTTCCATGACGAGGATCACATTTTGCCATCATGGAAGACGGCTCAAAAGCGGTGTTAAATTTCACAGCAACAGATAACTGTTCATGATACGCTTTCTCTGCAGAACAGGCGCATATACGGAAAGCATGAAATGAATCCTCGGATATGGGACCAATTCGTCTGAAACTCGGTCACATCAACCTTCAAAGCACCGTCAAACCGTAATGATGCTGACAATGATGTAAGCACCTATAAAACCAAAAGCGCATTTACATATTTGGTCAAAATCCTAATAAAAAAGTCAAACAAAATCTTCTTAACTCAGGCATTTCTTCGAATACCTGGGATACAAGCCTATTCAGATTAGTATAAATCGGCCTCTCAATATCTGACGACTTACTACAGATATCATAAAGAGCCTCGTTATCAAGAAGAACCGAAACATCAGTATGCTCAAGCAGCGAATGAGTAGACAAAACCGAGTTATGAGGATGGACAACAAACGTCGAGATTCGGTCAAAACATAAGTCCACTATCTCCTTGCCAATTGTTCGATAAAATGCCTTAATAAAATAAAACCCGCAAAAAGTCCCAAAAAAAAAAAATATGTTTTTATACGATTTTGGTTAAACTGCTTACTTGTGTAATGACATCTAGCAAAATTGCCTATAAGTCCCCGTTGGAACCTCATCGATTACAGTGGATTCCATATCAACAAAAACCGCAAGCGAGACATGTTTACCAGCTCCCTTTTCGCTAAAAAACATGTTCAAAGCATCGTTGCTGCCTCCAATCGTCTTATCAATCGCCATTTGTCCCTCAACCAGTAACACACAAAAAACCCCACAATTATAAACAAGTAAACATCATATTATAATAAAATGCACGATAAAGGGTTTATTTATTTGAACATGAAGGCCGTGGCCGAGACAGTAAAGTTCTTAACAAGAGTTTCCAACTTGGATTCCGACTTGGCCGATATGGACCAAAATACATTCTCTCATTTTCGATTAAGAGTGTGTTTTGCAAAAGTAGCGGTAGCAACAGCAAGCCGCACTAAGTAGTAGTAGCAGTGAGCAGCGAGCAGTAGTCGCCCGTAGATGTCTAAATTAACCACCTAATCATTATTAGTGGATAAATAGGCTCAAACCCGTTTGTGGGTTTAGGGTCCATTAGAAATATGACATAATATAACGGGCTAACAATCATAATGTGTAAACTAGCTTTTAAATTCTCAACGCTCCTAAATGCTAACGCTCAATGCTCACCGATCAATGCTCATAAAAGCTCTACGCCAAATACACTCTAAGTAGTTAATGGGTTATGGGTATAACAAAGGTTAGCTAAGCCGGAGACGTATACTAAGACGTCTTAAGGTGGGTTCATGATGGATGATGGGATACTACTTATCAAGAGTGTATCTCTTTTTTAAAACCTTAAATTAACGTGTTTTCTATAAATACTCTTAATGTTCCCTTAAATTAGACACCGAATCTTGGATTACTTTTTAAATTTTGTCAACTTTTCAAAAACACATACTATACTAACTTTAAAAAACACGCGCTTTGTATTTCTAAAAACACATGATTTGCATCAAGGGTCGAATTAGGATCATGATTTCACAAATATAATTATTTGCCGTTATACACCGTCGTTTTACGCGGATATTCATCTAGTATAATAAGTTGAGGGAAAAGGGTTGTTCGAGATTTGAAATTTAAGGTACCTAGCAATGATGACCGTTAATGCTAGTACATAGTTTAAGGTTTTTAATCTGGAACTTGTTGTCACTGGGTTGTTATCTGATTGCTGGGCTTTTATTCGGGCTTTATGTATGTAACGATCTTAAAAGATTATATACGAAGAATGAAAATAGATATTTATGTTAGAGTGTTAGACAATGAATAAATCTCGTTGGTTATGATTTATTATTGATCATCATTTATAATGGTAAAATCTAATAAAATATACCCACTAACCCGGCCTTGGGCCTATTATCCACTAATAACCCCCGCAGTCTGAGTGGGGGAATCGCGAAAGCTTGAAGAAAAAAAAAACATTAACGTGATAAACGCATAACTTTAGTTGACTCGTAACAAAACCGTACCAACGGTCGACTTTAGTCAACTGGTACCAACGGTCGGCTAAGTCGACTGGTAACAACACCGTAACAAAACGGCCGACTTTAGGGACTGGTACCAACAGTCAACTTTAGTCGACTGGTAACAAAGTCGTACCAACAATCAACTAACAAACAAACAATAAAACAACTAACTTTTTTATAAATAAAAGACAAATATTACTATGCTAATAGATAAAGTAATAGTATCTCTAATATTAAAACCAGGAAAAAGACCCTCTCATGTTCATTTGAACATGAGAGGTAATGTTCTGTTTATCTGATTGTACATTTGATTATTTTAATCAAATGTACAATCACATAAAGCAGAACATTACCTCTCATGTTCAAATGAACATGAGAGGATCCTTATCCTTAAAACCAACGTGTTGTTATCCTCATTCTTCTTTATAGCAGACTTACTAGTCAAAGGGTATACTGGTCCAACTTGTTTCTTGGTGGTGCACTGATACGAGGATACTTAGGGTTCCTATGAGTCTTCAATGTCTTTGGACGATGGAAGGTAACATTGGTCTACTTCTTTGCTTTCTTTTTGAAGGTTGATCCGGTTTTCACAGCAGGCGCCATTGTTAAATGACGTGGAAAATTTTTAGGGTTTTTTTAGATCGGTATTTGATAATTGAGGAGAGGGTTAGTGTTTGGTCTTTGATACCATGTTAGATAATGAATAAACCTCGTTGATTATGGTTTATTATTCTAATACCTTAAACTCACAAACCAGGCTTGAGCCTATTATGCACTATGTTGGAAACACGAAAAGTGTCGGTCACTTCCAAGTTGTAATAGTCTTAGCTCGTAGTTTATGTAATGATTAGATTAGTAATCTAGTTCGGCCCAAGACCCATGGGAAGCCCATTAGAACCCATGGGCCGGCCACAATAGGAAGTATATAATCCCTCTCCAAGGCTAGGAGAGGGGTTGGTTGTTCCATTTGTCACATTCCATCTTAATAAACTTCACCCATTTTCCATCCATTCTATCTCTAACATCACAACCCACATCTCACTCTTGTTGTTGGTTTGATCATAAGATTACATGTTTCTTCAATTGGTATCAAGAGCCATGGTTCTATCTTGGTCCCTTTAGTTTTTTCATTGTGTTTATGGTTTTCGTTGTGGTTTTTAGCTTATTTTTGGCTTATTATTGAGATTATTGGTTTCGGTTTAACGTGGCTCAATTTCTTTTCTTTTCTCTTGATTATTTTATTTTCTAATCGTACATGACAACTTGTTTACAAAAAACACAATTTTTTTTTTTTCATAATAGCGTGTGCTTCAATGTTCACTAAATAATTTGTTTTCCTATTGGGCTTATGATCAACAGTGGGTGCGAATTGGTTAGTCAACAAAAGGGTGTGTTTTTAGTTTGAAAAAAAAGGAGAGACACCAAGTTTTGTTAACTATGTCTGCTTATTCAGTTTCTTTTACGAGATTTTGAGCTTAAAAACACAAAATGTTTTAAACGCTTAAAAGCTTTATTGTCGATGCTATTTAAAGCTTCTAATTTTTGGTTTGAGCTTATAGGTGCTTTACAAGGTTTGTGTATGATCAAGTTCAAACTCGGCTGAAACGAAGAGAAAAAAAGAAGTCGCATACAAGGTGTTTGATATTCTGTTGGAACCGATCTAATTGTGCCGAACTAGAAAGAAGCCACGCACCGAACAAGTACACACCTTCATCAACCGAACTAGTCTCAATCTTTGATGACCCAAACTAGTGAACCGAACGAGTTCAACCTTGAGGAACCGATCTAGTTGTTTCAATAGCAACCGAACGAGTCATTTTAAAAGAAACCGAACTAGTCATAGAAGGAGTCGAACGAGTCAAACTTTCAACTCGAACCGAACCAGTTGATTCTTCATCAACCGAACGAGGTTATCATTCGACAACCGAACTAGTCGAAACCTTGAGGAACCGATCTAAATTTTTTTTTGCAACCGAACCAGTAAAACAAGGAAAAAATACATACACGTTTAAGTTTTATTTCGGTTTTTTCGGTTTTGAGTATCGTTAATCTACGGGACTCAAGACATACACCGTTGTGATCGTGTCGTCGTTTTGATCTTCGTGGTGTATTTACATGTAACCGACGATCACCGTAGCATTCCGCGAGACATGATTTAAATTCGTTTCATTTGTGGTGAATTTTCAATCGAAGAAGAAAAGGAAAACAGGAGGGACGTGTGTTTTGTTTTATATAATTCAAAATTATTTCGAAATTGGCAACTTTGGCCCCTGGATTTCATAACCAATTCACCATTCGTTCTTTATTGGTTTATTAACCCCTATATTTGAAACAGTTTTGCACCGTTGGTCCTTATTTCCATAATTTAACCTTTAACCCTTCCAAGTTAACCGGTTTTGCACCGTTTGTCCTCGTAAGCTCATTTTTCGCCAACAAAAGCTCACGCACTTCAAGTTCAACAACGATTTCACCAACAACATTTTTTATTCACGGTTTTTTCTTGATTTAGTAAAATCCCGTAAAAGTCATTTCTTTTTACGGTTTAAGTCATAGAATTGTAAAATCCCGTGAACGTTAATTGATAACTAAAAACACAACAAACACGATGCATAACACTAAAAACGATCCGAATAAGATTCACTAAAATGTCAAAACGGCTAAAGATTTGGATTACGATGACAAGTGATCACGAAGTTGAATCAGGTATCACTTATTTGAGATTGAAGTGGCATTTTTCGAAGGCGTGTTCTTATTTTATCTTGAAGTCGGGGTTGGCTGGATGCATGACTTTCAATGATAACTTGCTCGAGCTTAATTTTAAAGTTGAAGTCTTGTGGTTTTTCTAGTTTCAGCATCAAGGGTGGATGGTTTGAATGACCCTGTTAACTATCACTTAAAGGAGTTACGTTGTAGTACTCAGTGTCACACGCTAAGACGTTGTGGATGATCAGAAGAGGTGATGAAAGTCTCATACTTTAGGTGGAGTATTGAGTATCTTAGAGATTCATGAGCCACAAATTCTCTACACCGTTCTTCCAACATTAGCGCAAGCTTAAGTCACAAGAACGGGAAATTTTACTTCAGTTTCAAGTTTGGTATATCTGGTTTACTTCATCAGTGGTTACTTCAAAAAGCCTACAAGACGGTTGGTTAAATGATAGCCAGAGAGAGGTTATGAGTAGAGATTTGATCAGCAATTGATTCTCACGGGGAAGATCGAGCCAATTTTATTCCTCATACAAGTACTCAAGTAAATGCATGTCCAAGGTGTTGCTGATTCCGACATGTCGAAAGGAAGTAAGAAGAAAGCTGATACAAATACAACCACTAAGCAGAAGCCTCCCACAGTCCCCAAAGAAAAGAAAGAAAAGAAGTGGGGAAAAGGAAAGCAGAAGGCTAAAGAGTTAGAGACTATCTCTGAGGCAGTGATACATAAGTTATCAACTCAAGACAATCACCAAGAGAAGCCGTAAAGAGACTTACAACTCTTATGCCACGGTCGATACAGATGAAGGAACTGGTGTTTCACCAGGGGTTCCCGATGCACCTGATTATGACTCAGATGATGTTATCTCCTGGAAGTCGAGTGAAGATGATCAAGCTGATGATAAAAATGACGATGATGAGAATGCTCAAGATGATGCAAATGAATGATACAAATCAACGATGATGCAAAACGTTCAAGAAGATGATGATGAAGCAATAGACTGAATCAGAAGAGGATGGTGATGAATTTCTTCATCAAAGCTCACTACTCATAGATATGAAATAAACACATGAAGAGGAAACAGATGATGATGATTCCTTCGATCCAATATTCTTACACCTCTCGTGATTCTCCTCAAAAAAAAACATAAAAAAAGAGGATGAAAGAAAGTGACAATTGATTTTTGAAGGATTGGATGCCTGAAAGGAGAAAAGTCGGATGAAGATGATACATATGTAGAGGACCAAGGAAATGAGGCGGACAAAGATACCAATGCCAATCTTGAAGGAAGAGATGAGGTAATGACAGATGTTATATTGCCCCAGGTTCAAGCAACCCAGCAAATTGAAGACACTCATGTGACCCTAACTCCGGTAAATCCTGATGGTCCACAACAGAGTTCTTCCGTATCATCGGGCTTCGTCTCCAACATGCTAAATCCAAATCAAGATACCGGTGTTGATGCTATATTTGGACAACAAGCTGAAGCCACCTCTCTAACAGATATTCCTGTCACTACCATTGTGGAGCCATCCTTCTTTGCCCCAACCAATCGTCCTCCAACACCAAATCCTCTCTTCATTTAATTACAACAACCACCAATCCTGACACCGGCTACAACTCCAAGTTCCCCACTACAAAATCTTCCTGACTTTGCTTTGTTGTTTGGTTTCGATAACAGACTAAAAGCCTTAGAAGACAACTTCTCGAATTCAAAACAAACAAATCAATATGCTGAAGCACTCTCTTCCATTCCTGGCATCGTTGACCAGTATCTGGCAAATAAACTGAAGGAAGCAGTAGATGTTGCAGTCCAACTGAAGTATGATAGAATTCGAGAAGAGGCTCATACTAAAAATCAACAATTCCTTGATTCAATTGATGAAGGAATGAAGAAAGAAAATCAAGGAACACGTTCAAGAAAGAAGGTTTTTTTTACTCGAAGACCACTCCAAAAATTAAGAAGTTAGTAAACGAACAACTCGAGTCTGAGGTTCTGGTACGATCGTCAAAGGAAGCCAAGACGTCCCATGCTGTAGCTGCTAATCTTTCAGAACTAGAGCTGAAAAAGATCTTAATTGACAAGATGGAAGCTAACAACTCTATCAACAGGTCAGCCATTCAAAGGCAGCTCTACAAGTCATTAGTTGATGCGTATGAAGCCAGACAAATTCTGCTAGATACTTATGGCGATACGGTCACAATCAAAAGACCTCAAGATGGAGCAGATGATGATCAAGAACCCTCCGCTGGAACAAACCGGGGGTCCAAAAGAAGAAGGTCAGGAAAAGAACCTGAATCTACCAGTGCTCCAAGAGAAACGACAACCACGACAGCAGGAAAGACTACTACAGGTTCTAAGACTCACAAGCAATCTGCTAGCCAATCTGCTCCGGTAGAGGAAACTATGCAAACTACAGATGTCTTTGAAGCACCTGCACACCAGGAGTTTGAAACAGGTGTCCATGATGAACAAGCAGAAGAAGAGGTCCATCATCTTCCTGACTGGTTTCAACAACCTAAACGACTACCTTCTCCTGATCATGCATGGAACAAGTCTGTACCTGCCGTTCATGAATCTGTCCCAACCTTGGCTAAGCAATCTGGCAAGAAGACAAGACCCTCGAGAGTCATTCAATGAGCTAACAGACACTACATTTGACTTCTCCGCTTTTGTAATGAACCGGCTAAATGTTAAAACACTAACACCTGAATTGTTAGCAGGTCCAACATTTGAGCTGATGAAAGGAACATGCAAGAGTTTGACTGAACTTGAATACTTTTGTGAAGAAGTCTACAAAGCCACAACAGAAAAATTGGACTGGATCAACCCAGAAGGCCGCCAATATCCTCATGATCTGCGACAGCCACTACCGTTGGTTCTAAATTCCTCAAGTCGACCATGTATACCGTTTCACCACTTCATCAAATAACGACTTGAGTACCTACGTAGTGGTGACAAGCCGCAAAGTACTCTACTCAGTTAACGAAGACCCATGGCTTGCAGAATTACGGCATATTAAATGGAATAGAAGACTTAGTGCCCAACTCAATGTGGAGTCAAATGATAGTCAACTACGAAAATTTCTCATCTAGGAATCTCATAACATTGGGGCAAAAAGCGAAGACAATTCTATGCATTTGCGACCACAAGGGAATCAACTCGTGACGTCTACTCAAAAAGAAGAATTATTGCTGTTCATAAAGGTGGAAATAGTCGAAATGGCAAAACTACAACATCTTGACTCGATTACTGTTGGAGGGATGACACATTACTTTAAAAGTTTCAAAGAAGTCGACATCCACAGACTTCGGATCAAGACATGAAGACATGTGCTCTTCTCGTGCAGGGAAACGGTAGACAAATCTCAACGTTGAAGAACGTATTGCATATATGCCTCCTTAAGAATGTTCACCAGAAGTGTTGTCACCAAAGGCGTGTGGAAATTCTTACAATTGGTGTTATGAAAGCTCTCAAAGAAACTCAACCACATAAAAGCCTGACACGTACAATATCCAATTTAGAATACGAGAAGCCTTACACACCATACTCTGATCCCAGGAGGATTCATTCTATGAAACAAAGACAAGAAGAACAATGAAGCGCATTGACCGAACTACACAAGTTCAGCGATGGTACTCTCGGACGATGATGTTCGGATTGCTCTAAATGATCGCCTCAAGGGAATTAGAATGGAGTATCTGCCTCAGACTTTTTGGAGCCAACGTGACAAAGTAAATGCAAGAGCTATGATTCAGGCAATTGACAAAAGACTAAAGACAAGGAGGATCATGCGGAGTTTGGAGAGATTTGTCGGTGGAAGACCATACGGGGGTGACTTTCGGCTACTACAAAGGACCATATGATTTATCATATGTTGTTCTCATCTTAAAAGGTCAATCCTCGTAAATAATTTTATCTTGTGAATATGTTAATAACTAGTGTAGAATTTTTTGGTGAAAAATAAGATGTGCTCGAGTATAAATTTTTTCAAGAATTTCTTAGTAAATTCAAAATCTTTCAAATAATTGTACTCGGCACCATCTTATAAACCCTCAAAAGTAGGGGAGGGACAACAATATGTTATAATCTGCTAGATACATCATTTTGACCCCGAGTAGGTTAATCAATTGATACCAAATATCAACTGATTAACATTTTTGGATAAGGGGAGAAAATTGAATTAACCTAGACTTAATGTATATGACCTAAGAATCAATTAAAATAGACTCGATGCACTCCACACTTACATGTACTACGCTGGATGCACATGTTAAGGGGGAGCTTTTAGTGATGATTAAAAACATTCAAAAGTTGTAAACAATTTGATATATATATCAAACACTTTGAAATGAATTTTTCAATGATTTTGTGTTAATGGTGAAGGAAATACCCTAAAAGACCGACCATGTACTTTATTTTATGGAGTTATAAGGTGGTTAGGTATAGGTAGTTCAAATCCCATGATCCAGCCAAACCGGAGGGATCTACCAGGGATATCCACTAGTTAGTGTAGAAGTCCTTAGGTATGATTAAAAAGGAGAAAAATGTGAGAATCGGGAATAATGCCGACTGAGATGGAGCTATCACTGGAACAAACCCAACCAAGGTGTTATTATGAAGTCTTGTAAGCATGAAGGGGTTGAAGAATGAAAAGAAATGAAGGATAAAGGGTGAAAAGAAAAGAAGCCCTCCAACACTTTAAGCAGAAACCGGGTACAATACATATTGCGTCGAATCACTAAGGCGTTGTTCTGATATTGAAGACCTGTCATGGACCCAGAGACGCTATGCATAAACCCCTCCCAGCCACGCAAAGTCGGAAAGACATTGTTTCAAAACTCACGGAGATACATCATTCAAATGGACTATCTCAACTTCTGAGTTAGTTTAATATGAAAATGTGACACTCATCTCCAGCCTCCGATCACTAAAATAAAAGTGCATAATTGAGTCTAGAGCCAAAATAGATCATCCATTAATCTCATTAGGACATTTTTCATAATTTAGCTTGTTATCTCACACAATGTGAATATCAAGTAATATCATCAGAGTCCTACGCAAGATCCTTGTGATTTTGCCAGAACATCCAAGTGATACTCAGGTATTCACAATGAAGATGGAAATCCTGCTTGAGCCAACATCAAACAAGCTCATGGTAGTTAACTATTGTGAGATTACTTTATGAATTCCAACTTGTGTCAACCCTGGAAAGAAACGTTTGGTGCGATTCAATAGAGAATCAAACTTGTTCCAGGAAATGGATCAATGGTTGTTAATGAATTTTTGAAATGATTAACACTCTCGGTGTGTCACAAAAACAATTTTGCAAGTGATACACCGATTGATTTTCAAATCAATTTTCTATTTTCAATCATGAGATAGTAACTCGCTGTTCACATCATACGAGCCTGTCTGCTTTGAGACGTTCGATATGAGAACATGCTGAGTACGATGAATCATAATTACTAGGTGTTAGAACGATTCAATACTACAGCTTGAAATCCGTCAAGAAGGATTCTTCTTAAATTGAATTCTATCTGAACACAGGTCCGATCCTCACGGATTTGAAGGTACGCCAACCAAACCAGGCAATGACAAAGCATATTCGTCCCCCCGCTTTATTGCTAACTATTTTATTGCAGGAAACTTAAAGAAGGTGGTGAAGGTACCTGTTTCCAGCTGTCTCACAAAGATCCATAGCCACATGCTCATACCCTACCGACAAACATAAAGACATCATGAAAGCTCAAGTACATGTTTCAAGACTTCCGCTACTCTGATACCGCACGTCTTTCTCGAAGTGACGAAGTGTTAAAGTTAAAGAATTTCAAGAAAGATGCAACATTAAAGCTTTCCAAGTCATCAAATCAAGAATGGTATGAGCATGTCGGTCCAGAAGTCGCAAGTCCACAAGATGGCAAAGTTTCAAGATGGCAAAGAGGTTGTGCTTGGTTGATGATCTCAAAATGCTCAAGATCACAATGTCAAATACAAGTTCAAGGAACAAGCTCAACCCAGAAATCAAAGATCACTACAACATATTCACAAGAGAAAGTCAAGAGTACGAGCTAAAGACTAAAGATGAAGCATATGCTAGGTTTAAAGTTTTGTAAATTGGAGTGACCTCCCTTAGGGGGAGATTGTTGGAAACACAAATGTTCGGTCACTTCCAAGTTGTAATAGTCTTAGCTCGTAGTTTATGTAATGATTAGATTAGTAATCTAGTCCGGCCCAAGACCCATGGGAAGCCCATTAGAACCCATGGGCCGGCCACAATAGGAAGTATATAATCCCTCTCCAAGGCTAGGAGAGGGGTTGGTTGTTCCATTTGTAACATTTCATCATAATACACTTCATCCATTTTCCATCCATTCTATCTCTAACATCACAACCCACATCTCACTCTTGTTGTTGGTTTGATCATAAGATTACATGTTTCTACACACTAATAATTTACTTTTGGACGATGTACTTTTTTGTTTAGAGAACTCATTTTATTTTTTGACCAATTTTACCATTGTGTTTAAGCAAATACTTGTTAGTAAGGCTACAAAATAGAGTAATATATAGATGCAACATTTGGATAGAGGGAAGTCGTATTTTATATAGACATATTTCTATTATTTATAAAATATATGAAATCATATATTTTTAGTAGTTTTAAAAATATATGCTATAATCTTAAAATAGTTTAAAAATTAATAAATTTGTAGCATATATTAAGTATATTGTTAGTACAAAATTATGGTGTAGGAGATGTATGGGATTACTCACTTTGAAACGAGGATTTTCAAGCTCGACGAAGATGTTTATTTGTACTCAGTGAAAGTAAATGATGATTTCATGCTAAGATGAAAATAAACCGCTAGCCTTACCGCGGGAGGGGTGTAACATTTCTTATTTTTCATGTCATTGTACGACTATATTAATGATCACTATTTATTTTAGTCCGATACGCGTTTACTTTTAATATTTACTTTAAGCTAACCGCGTAGACTAGAAATAATCAAAGCATGGTAAACGATTCACCAAATAAATTAAGGTTTAATCAACCAAGTAAGAAATAATTATTTTGAGAATAATTATGTACTTTGCGTATTTTATTTTTATTGGTCACGTAAAAGGGTTACGTTTCGCGATAAAATACATTTGGACGCACCCCGGAAATACCTAGACGTACCTAGACTCAAACCAATACCCACTTTGAGAGCCTAAACACAAAATTTAATCAAGTCTTGTGTTTATATCACCTTAGTGTCGAATATGGGCAAGTAAACCCACAACAAATCGTCCCATGTGGATTTATTTACTAGCAAAATCCCCTAATGATCTTTAAAGGTACATGTACTAATCCTAAGTCATTAAAACATGTACAAATGGTCTCCTAATGATCTTTGACACATTGGATATTAACCTATTGCTCCTTTTCCTCTCTTGATGCCGCGGTTAACCAAGGATCAAGTCACAACCCATAAGATTTCCTAGCTAAGTAAAAATCTTGTACATCTCTAGCTCATTAATGCATGTACTTAGTGGTTTAGCTAAATACTATGTGTGGCTAACTAAAACTTCACAAAACCACACTTAGGAGGGCACGGTTTGGTTCGTATAGGACTAAGAAGTGAGTAACTAATTAATTGTCTATAAATACACACTCATAAGCTCACTTGATACATTTCCAAGACCCTTAAACTCTCCCAAGAAAAAGCCATACCCGTTTATACCCTCTTGCATACGGTTCTCACATTACCGAGTACATACACCCCCACATTTCCCTTCTAAGGACACAAGGGACGTTTAAGATCGCATATAAGGGAATTAAGGACAGTATACGAGTTTTGGAGCTTGGGATTACAAAACCAACCCGTTTAAGGTGCAAACAATTCGGGCTTTTCTTGGCAATCCACAACCAAGAATCTAGGACTATTGTAAGTCGAACTAAGCTCATAATTATCTACATTCTATTAGTTCATTCATGTCTAGTTGAAAAGAGTTACGTTAACTTGTGTGTGACCAAGTTAATGTGGGCATGAACATGCATGGTTCGACCCATGCATGGTTCACGCACACTTTCATGTCACAAAACCACCTTGTGTGGTACCATGCATAAATAACTACACGTAAACTAATGTTGTAATCACGACATGAGGGTATGGAAACATATATTCGACAATAAAGAACGTTTGCATGTCGCGGGTCACGATTAGAAAATGCTAGGCACTCTTATTTGATGCTAGACAATTTGACGAGACCATATAACACGCTAATAAATACCATTCGGGCCTCACTAGAACTCCTATCGGGTTTTCTATCGAGTCCAACGCGAGCCCAATGCGAGCTCATAAGCCACAATAAGCCTAACAGCTTATTCGTGCGCTTATACGCGGCTTAATGAGCTTAATATGGAACTAAGAATCTTAATGGACCCTTGACATGTTTCATTAAGCCAAACGAACCCAAGTGGGCCATCTAGCCCATTACCGAGTCCACATAATAAGCCATACGCCACGAATAAGCTCCCACAGCTTATTCGAGAGCTTAAACAACCTATAAGCCTTCTAAGGATCCTAGAAAGGTCATTGGACCCAAAAGAGTTAAGACCGAACCACTAGAACCCTTACCGGGTTACTATCGGGCCTAATAGGCCCAACGATGAGCTTATTAGCTTATCGAATAAGCTACATAAGTAACGGACCTCCTAAGTGCTTATAGGACCTCAATGTACTTAACGGACCCTAATGGACCCAACAAGACCCTTTAAAAACCTTACCGGGCCTTAACGGGCCCAAGACCGCCCAACGAAATGAGCTTTAGCTAATTGGCTTATTTGGAATAAGCTGAAAAGAAAACAGTTTGTTCGGCTTAATACAAGTTGGAAAAGCACTAGGAAAAGTCTAAAAACTCTAAACACCCTTATCGGGTTAAGTTATTGGGCCCATAAGCCCAATAAGCTCGAAATAAGCTTCAATAAGCTCACCGAGCTTATTTTAAGCTTAACCGACCCACGTGAGCTTATTAACCGACATTTAGACTTATTAAAACTATAACGGGCCTCTAAAAAGCTAAACGGACCTTAACGGGCCCAATAAGGCCCGTTAAGCCAAAAATAAGCTCGAATAGCTTATTTTTAAGCCAAACAACTTTCATGATCTATTTTGAGGATAAAAAGCAAATTAAAACTATTTTACACCTTTTACGTGGTCAAAATATGAAAACCGAAAGTAGAGGGACTAGTCTTGCCCTTTTCGAAACTTGTATAAAATGTTAAAGTCATATGTTGAAAACTCATGAGCTATAAGGACGAATTTCGTAAATAACTAAACGGTAAGGACTCAAATTGAACCTTTAAGTTAAATTTGAAAACTAGGGGGACCGATATTGTAATTAACGAAAAGTAGAAGATTAGAACTCGTCACTTTCTCGAAAACTATAAAACCATAAGGACCATTATCGTCACATCACGAAACTAGGAAAATAAGGGCTAGAGTTGTGAATAAATGATAAGTTTTAATAAATATTAAAACTTGGAGGTTCACTTGTAAATAAATAAAAACTATAAAACGAAGGGACTGAAACCGTAAATCTAGGAAACTTATGATTTACTTTGATAAAACAAAAGTCTTGGTTTATAAACTTAAGTGAGTACAAGCGGGATAAATACATATACTAAAATATATATATACGTTTATGTTTCGAGTAATGATCAAATATTATTATCGAGAAGTAATAAATATGATATATTTATTAAGCGGAAACGATTTCACGTTTCTCGAAAACCATCGAAATTATAAATACAATAATCTTGTGCGTTACCACACAAGTGATCACGGTATATTATAAACTTAAAATGGGATTTAGTTTATACAATGAGTCATTAGTCCTAAATGTGTAAACTACGACTTGACCGTACTTTACTTTAGGTACTTAAACGGTGGATCCATGCTTACTTGGATATTTGTTATCAATTCAGGAGAACTACCGGCTAAGGTGAGTTCATAGCCCCATGCTTTTACAATTATTTTAAATGTTTACACACATCCTTGGGGGATAACATGCTTTTGTTTTACAAACTGGACGCAAGTGTACATTGTTTAATTACCATGATACGTGTTTGCCTAAGGACCAAAACCCATTATTTCAATGATCATAGAACTGTTAATTGGGCATAGATGGATTGGGAATTACATTGTGTGGCGCAATGTTAGATAGCTTCTATCAGGAGATCGACATACCCCGATCGGGTGACTAGCTTATCACTGGAACGAAACGCATACCATGTCGCACTTGGGATGTAGCAGGGTTAGCACATCATTCACGACACCTGTTGGTAAATTAATATTTGCATATCCATATATGTCGAGCCCGTGTCATGACTTAGAAACGTAATTAACTTTTTATGATGTTGAGCATTTGTTTCTTAATTCATGCACCTTGGAAATCTTGCGGTCCTACAATTGATTTTCATAAACCTATGAATTCACCAACTTTATGTTGACGTTTAAGCATGTTTTTTTCAGGTCAATAAGGCAACGAGGGTGCGATGATACATTGGGATCAATAATTAAGATCAACACTTAAGATTTGAGTCTTAATACACTTTTTTTTTTTTTTTTTTTTTTTTTTTTTTATTTTTTTTTTTTTTTTTTTTTTTTTTTTTTTTTTTTTTTTTTTTTTGGGGACAATTGTTATAAACCAACATCTTTACCTATTTTTTGAACTATTTGAAGCCATAGCATTATGTAACAAACAAGGATATTTGTTTAATCCAAGTAACTTTTTCAAACGACACGTTATAGACGTTCTAGATCTTTGCTATTGACCCAATAATGTAACGCCTTCGGATATTCAACATTCCGCTGCATACTCAGATTTGAGGGTGTTACAGATTGGTACCAGAGCCAAGGTTATAGAGAACCAGGTCAAAAGATTTTGTCTGGACTATAACCATTTTCAAAAACTGTTTATTCCACAAATGGATTTGAGAGGGGAATACAGTGCATTACTTGTTTTACTCTACGCATAAAATGTTTATATGACATGCAATTGGTTAAGCATTAGTAGGGGAACTAAAGTGCTTACCCAATTGATATACAGTATATAAATAATAAAAAAATTACGGTATACTACTTATGGAGGACTTTACTATACAAAGCCTAACAGACAATACCTATCAAATTTTCTTATAAGAGATACTTATGTAAGTTATTTTACTTTTGCAGTAACCAATTCTTCTGCGACATCAGATGTAACCACACATCCGTCCTACACCGACTCTGAGCCCGCAAGCTTTCTGGGGAGCCATTATGAGGAGATATCGGAGGGAGGCGAGCATCCACGGGTCCTCGTACTAGGATACGACTACTCCCCGCTCACAGCCAGTAGCCCACCATCACCAGATACATACTAGTCCCAAATTAACCCTACAGATTCTACCAGTTCCTCAGAATGAGGAATGACGTGAGCCTATGTTCATACAGTCACATGATCCTGACTACGTCCGGAGCCTATATACCCCTAGTACATACCCTTGGAGGATACCATGAGTTTTTTTCCTCCGGCTGAAGGAACAGCCATTACCGCCTAGTGATTCACCTACTACTGAGTCACCCGGATATGTTACTGAGTCGGATCCCGAGGAGGATCCGGAGGAGTATGAGGATGATGAGACAGAGGATGGTCCGGTTGACTATCCTATGGACGGGGGAGATGAGGAGATATGAGGACGCGATTCAGCTAGGGATGAACGCCGAGGGATGAGGGATGAGGAACCGAGGAGGAGGAGGAGGACGAGGAGGAGAGGAAGCACTTAGCGCCGTCTGACCACTACCATCATACCTGCTGATGAGGCCTGTTTTCCCACCTAAGGAACAAGCCGGTATACCACCACCCCTCCACTGACATACATTTGGGGCTAGATTACCGCCGACCCCCAGACTCCATATCCTTTCCACAAGGCAGAGGTTGAGAGACTTCCAGGCCAAGACCACTCCATCCCATCACCACCTATCTCACTATCACCACCCACTGCAGGGTGAAGCCGCCTTGCTAGGTGCAGGCTCCACCTGCACATTCACCACTTTACCACCATCATCTGGGTGTCTAACCCAAATCCAGACACTCAGGATAGCATCCACCCAGGCTCTCATTGATGCAGTTACTGCCGCATTACCACCACCTTCACTACCACCACTACCACCATCTCTATCCATACCATCACCTTGTTGACCGGTAAGGATGATATTCCAGATCCTGAGCAGCCTCCCCGCAAGAGGTTGCATTTGTCCACTATAGGCTCCAGATATGAGATCGGAGAGAGTTCCACTGCTAGACCTGTCAGAGGTCAAGGGATAGATTATGGGGTTTGTCCAGCATGGTAATGCTGAGAGAGGCGACAGGGAATAGAATGTTGGGTACGGGATTAGGATACTTGGAAGATCCGGCAGAGGCCAGTTCATAGATTGCCCTAATGACAGGGAAGAGGTCAACACTAGGGTCGTAGAGCTTGCTGAGCTCCATGAGCGGGATACACAGGACTTGTATGCCTTGCTAGAGGAAGCACAGGATAGTAGGTCTCGTATGTCACAGCGAGTCGAGATGAACTCGCAGCGGGTCGACTTACTTATGGGGGATAGGATGACTCTCCAGGAGACAGTATGGATGGTGGAAGAGGAGGCCTATACTTCCCGCAGGCTTGGGCTATTCGATAGGATTGAGCAGGCGACTCATCAGGAGCTTCAGACCCATCGTGATCATGTGTTATGCACATGAGACCTATCTACAAGCACACCAGAACTCACTACAGCTGCAGAGTACTCTCATTCAGACACAGCACCAGGTACACGAGACTCGTTTTCATATGCAGCAGACTGAGTTAGCAGCGCTTCGAGAGACTGATCGTAGGCGCCAAGACCAGATGGTAGAGACTCTCCGAGTCATCAAAGATATGAGGCGAGAGATGAGCGACATGCAGGCTGAGTTGCTAGCACTGCGAGAGCAGCGGAGGAGAACTAGACAGTCGGGACCAAAGCGAGGAATTCCATGTCACCAGGAGGCTTACTAGGGATGCCGCCAGATCCACATTTAGTGACTAAAGTTATTGTATCTTGCTAGGAACATTGTAAGGCATGCAAAGTATTCGGGGTTTTTCCCCGCTAGCATAGCCTTAGGATCATTAGTATTCGTAACTATGTGTATTCAGACGACTATTTCATGTAAAATTTTCAAAGTTATGAATGAAATGGATGTGTTACTTTGTACTATATACTTCTCTTGTGTTGATTTTCTCATCCATATATTATTATATTCTGTCATATAACCTCGTGTTTTGTCTTTTGTGAGACATCTTGAGGCAATGCGATTGCCTTGACCAGCTTAGCGAAATCCCTTGGGTCGTTCCAACTTTCGTTGTCACAGAGGGAGAGGTCCTCTAATAATGCCCAGGATTCTTTGGCGTTGAGTTCACAAAGCTTACCACCTGCCGATTGGTCAATGATTCATCTTGTGACGGGATTGACATAGTCATAAAAAATTTGGACTTGGAGCCAAAGGTCGATGCCATGATGAGGGACTTTTTGGAGTAAGTCCTTGAAATGAGTCCATGCTTCGGATAGAGATTCTCCATGATGTTGTTGGAACATCAGGATATCGTTGCAGTTTTTGCGGTCCTTCCCGGTGGAAAGAATTGAGCAAGGAATCGGGTAGTAAGATCCTCCCATGTGGAGATGGATCCCGCAGGAAGACGTTCAAGCCAATTGCTAGCTTGATTGTGTAGGGAAAATTGAAATAAGCGCAGGCGCGTTCTTTCCTTATTTTCACCGTTAAGGTCAAGTGAGTCCACAAGTTTTAGAAAATACTTGAAGTGTTGATTTGGATCCTCAGACCGAAGTCCGTAGAGTGAGCATCCTTTTTGCACCAATCGGATGGTGTCGGGTCGAAGAGGTACCACGTTGTTCCCTGCGGGGAGCTCGATGGTATTCCTATAGTTCTCGTGGCTTGGTTTGGAGTAGTCTCCTAGAGTACGGATAAGATTCTCGTCTCCCATGGTTGTTGAAGAGAATGGGTTGACGAGAATGGGTTCAATCCCTGGCAGCGACGCCAAAAACTTGATGCGGTCATCGTAGGACTTCTACAAGAAGTTTTAAAACTCCCTAGGCAGACCACCTAATCATTGTAGTAGTAGTATAGGCAAGACTCGGGGGGTTGTTTTCGTTCACTTAAGGAATATGTTGGGAAGGCTTGATCACGGTCTAACAGAATTCTAAGGGTTGATGGAAGATTAGATTATTTTATTGTGTTTTTATGTTTATGGAAAGCAAGTAAATCATATATATGAGAGGTGGTTTTGTTTTAGCTATTAAACTAAATATATAAATTCCACGCTACTGTGATAACACTAAGATAAAAGACTGTGATTATTTAATCAGTAGACTCCCGAATTGCTTCTCCTAGTGTTGTTGCTTTGTCACACTTGTGATGATCATGTGATAATTATTTCCTAAAGTCATGAACGAATTACAACGAACCCTCTGACTACGTTATATTCCGCTAGAGCCAGACGCAACAGTAAGGTAGTATGAAGACTATACAAGGCAAGGCCCCCTAGGAGTACACATAAGCACATGTGCAATATTCAAGTAGCTCCACCATATTAGTGGGGCAAGGCGTAGTTATGAAGACTGTTACCCCATGGTATCCGTTCTACACAATCATGTTTTTCCTAGACATATTAACAGCGATGCAGACAAAAGCTGGTTTTCTAAGACCTAACATGCACATCCATCACAAGAAGCAACACCACTAAGATCTACATTCTAGGTTTCATACAATCATAAATAAACATAATAGGAGGTTTAGCCAAGCATGTTAAAGATAAAGCAAGAACATAGATGAATCAAACAACACATAGACATATTGAATGATTAAATAAACCTTACTTGATTAAAACATGAGTTAGAGGAAGTACAATAGGGTTTTTAGGCCTTAAAAATGTCCCTAACAACTGCTAAACGAACTAGGGTTCGTACCCTCTTTTTATTTTAAAGTTACACACTCAAACCTTAATTTTGGGTTTGTATATATAGGAAAATCACTGCGACGGCGTCGCGTTTTAATCGTGACACCATCATGAAAGAGAATATTCTTGATAATAGGTTGGGTCGTGTACTCTGACGCCGTCGTGAGATCCAGTGACGTCGTCTTGGTCTTCATTGTGACGGCGTCACGTTATATTGGTGACGCCGACTCCAGTCACTGTAGAGAAATTCTTGAGCAATGTTAGTGTAGGTCCGTAGTCTTGTCTGTTTCTTCTCTAAATGAGCCCAAGAAACGTGTAATTCTTCCAAATGTCTTCCAAATGCAAAATACCTAAAAAGGAACGATTAAGTACCTATTTTGGGCATAAACACATGATTTAGGGGGTTAAACGACCCTGAAAAAGTGTATAAAATGACATCTCATCATTCAGCATCAGCGTACGAAGCACATTGAGATTGATATCCACTTTGTTTGTGATTTGGTTGCTGCTGGTCAGGTTCGGGTTCTTCATGTTCCTTCTCGTTGTTAGTTTGCGGATATTTTCACCAAAGGCTTGCCTTCGGCTTTATTTGAGGAGTTTCGTTCCAGTTTGAGCGTCCGAAGTCCTCCTGGTCTAACTGCGGGGGAGTGTTAGCCCGTATATTATATTTTGATCTATTGTAATGGGCTTAGGCCCGAGTCTAGAATATTCCTCATACTTGTATATTATGTTTCGAGATATTGTTGATCAATATACACACTTTATACCATTTACACTTTATAAAGTATTTGAGACGTTTAAAATAGAAGTCTTAAAAATGTTAAGAACACAAAACATTTCTCATTAAACAAAGTCCTAAAATCTAAACTATATGTAACGACCCAATTCATTCTGGACATTTAATGTAAAATTGAAACATCACATTAAAAATAGAGTTGTAACACCTCCATTAAATGTAAAATTGAAATATCCTATTAAAATAGAGTTATAACACCCCCATTAAATATAAAAAATGTAACAACTTGTTCTCTCTTAAAAACACAAACAATTGTCTCTTTGTGTAACATTTCTCAATTTCAGGTCATTTTACGACTCCTATTATTCGTCACTATTTATTTTGGTACGATACGCGTTTACTTTTAATGTAACTTTTAAAGCTATGATTTGGAGCTTGGATCGGTAGTGTTTGCCCTAAAGATATGGAGACACTATCTATACGGAACCAGATGCACCGTATTCACCGACCATAAAAGCCTACAACACATTCTCGATCAGAAGGAGCTTAACATGAGGCAACGCCGTTGGCTAGAATTACTGAGTGACTACGACTGTGATATTCGTTATCATCCAGGGAAAGCAAACGTAGTGGCCGATGCGCTGAGCCGTAAAGAACGGATTGAGCCATTGCGGGTTCGAGCCTTAGTTATGACAATTGGTTTGGATCTTCCCAAACGAATATTAGAAGCTCAGATCGAAGCCCAGAAACCAGAGAATATCGTAAATGAAGACGTAGGAGGTATGATCCGAAGGGATATACCCAAGGAAAGACTGGAACCGCGTGCCGATGGGACACTATGCTTACACAGCAGGAGTTGGATACCTTGCTATGGAGACTTAAGATCCGTGATTATGCACGAATCCCACAAGTCGAAATATTCTATCCATCCCGGTTCCGAAAAGATGTACCAAGATGTGAAGAAATTATTTTGGTGGCCAAACATGAAGGCTGACATCGCCACGTATGTTAGCAAATGCCTGACATGTGCAAGGGTCAAGGCCGAACATCAAAGGCCATCAGGATTGCTAGTACAACCAGAAATACCCGAGTGGAAGTGGGATAATATAACAATGGATTTTATCACCAAACTTCCTAGGTCGTCACAAGGTTTCGACACCATCTGGGTGATTGTGGATCGACTTACAAAGTCGGCTCACTTCTTGCCAATAAGGGAGAATGATCCATTGGACAAATTGGCAAGGTTGTACCTGAACAGGATAGTGGCAAGACACGGGATACCTGCCTCAATTATCTGTGATCGTGATGGAAGATTCACTTCAAATTTCTGGAGATCATTTCAAAAAGCTTTGGGTACGGATATTAGCATGAGCACTGCGTATCATCCAGAAACTGACGGCCAGAGCGAGAGAACCATTCAAACGCTCGAGGACATGCTACGTGCTTGCGTGATCGATTTTGGCAAAGGTTGGGTTAAACATTTGCCGTTGGCCGAGTTTTCATACAACAACAGTTATCACGCTAGCATAAAGGCCGCCCCATATGAGGCACTGTATGGTCGAAAGTGTCGATCACCGGTGTGCTGGGCCGAAGTTGGGGAAGCCCAACTGACTGGCCCGGAATTAATACAAGAAACAACAGAAAAGATCGTCCTGATCAAGCAAAGGATGCAAGCTGCACAGGATCGACAAAAGAGCTACGCTGATCGGAAACGAAAGCCGATGGAGTTCGAGATTGGGGACAGAGTTATGCTCAAAGTCTCACCGTGGAAAGGAGTCGTACGGTTCGGTAAGCGGGGCAAGCTGAACCCAAGATATGTCGGACCTTTCAAGGTGTTAGCAAAAGTTGGGAAGGTTGCCTACAGGCTGGAACTTCCTCAAGAGTTGAGCAGAGTTCACCATACTTTCAATGTATCAAACCTGCAAGAAATGTTATGCCGTATGAACATTAGTCATGTCTGTTAGAAGGAATTCATGTTGACGATAAGTCCAGTTTGTGGGAAGTGCCCGTTGAAATAATGGAAACGGGGAGATCAAGCGATTAAAGCAGGAGCCGGATACCACTGGTTAAGGTTTGATGGACTCTAGGCGGGGTCCCTGAGTTCACCTGGAACGTCTGAGGATTCGTTCAAACAAAAATACCCACACACTCTTCACAAAACAGGGCTTCGTCATCTACTACAAAAGGCCTTACTGCTTTGAGGACAAAGCTCTGTTTAACGCGGTGGAGACTTGTGAACATTTCTCATTTTTCGTGTTCATTGTACGATCTATATTAATGATCCCTATTTATTTTAGTCCGATACGCGTTTACTTTTAAATGGATACTTTTGAGCTAAACCGCGGTAGACTAGAAAAAAAAATCAATGGGATTGATGTGTATTTTTTTTGTTTTTTTGTTTTTTTTTTTTTTTTTTTGTGATTTTTTTTTCTTATTTTTTTTATATTTTCTTTTTTCTTTGTATTAATTGTTTTTATGTTTTTCTTTATTTTGTTTCTTATTTTTTGTTTTTTTTTTTTTGATTTTTTTTTTTTTTTTTTGTTTTTTGTTTTTTATTTTTATTTTTATTTTTTTTTTTTTTTTTATTTTTTTCTTTTTCTTTTTTGTTTTTTTTTTTATTTTTTATTTATGTTTCTTTGTTTTTTTTTTTTTGATTTTATTTATTTTTTTTGTTTTTTTTTTTTGTTGTTTCTTTTTTTCTTTTTTTTTTTGTCTTTCTCTGTATTTTTTTTTTTTTATTTTTTTTTTCTTGTTATTTTGTTCATGTCTTCTGTTTTTGTTTTTTATTTTTTGTATTATTTATTTGTTTTTTTTTTATTTTTTTTTTTTTTTGTTTTGTTGACTTTTTTATTTTTGTTTTTTTTGTTCTTGTTATTTTTTGTTTTTTTATTTCCCCACCAATTTTTTCTTATCTTTTTTTTTTTTTTTTTATTGTTTTTTTTTGTATTTTTTTTTTTTCTGTTTTTTTTTTTTTTGTTTTTTTTTGTTTTATTTTTTGTTTTTTTTTTTTTTTTTTTTTGTTTTTTGTGTATTTTTTTTTTTTTTTTTTTTTCTTTTTTTTTTTTTTTGTTTTGTGTTTTGTTTTGTTTTTTTTTTTTTTTTTTTTTTTTTCTTTTATTTTCTTATTTTTTTTCTTTTGTTGTTATTCATTTTTTTTGGCTTTTTTTTTTTATTATTTGTTTTTGTTTTATTATTTTTTTTTTTTTCTATTTTTTTTGGTTTTTCTGTTTTTTTGTGATTTTGTTATATGTAATTTTTGTTTTTTGTGTTTTTCTTTTTTTCTATTTTTTATTATTTTTTGTTTTTTATATTTTTTTGTTTTTTTTTTTTTTATTTTTTTTTTATTTTTTTTTTTTCTTTTTTTTTGCTCTATTTTTTAGATACTTGTTTTTTTCTTGTTTTTTTTTTTTTATTTTGTTTTTTTGCCTATATTTTTGTTTTTTTTTTTTTTTTTTTGTCGTTTCTTTTTTTTTTTTTCTTTTTTTGTTTTTTTTTGTTTTTTTTTTATTTAATGTTATTATTTTTTTTGTTTTTTTTTTTTTTCTTTTATTGTTTTTATTTTTCTTGTATTTTTTTTTCTTTTTTTTCTTATTGATTGTTTTTTTTTTTTTTTTTTTTTGTTTTTGCTTTTGTTTGTTTTTTTGTTTTTGTGTTTTATTTTTATTTTTTTTTGTTGTTTCTGTTGGTTTTTCCTTTTTTTTTGTTTTTTTTGTTTTTACTTTTTTTTGCCTATTTATTGATTTATTTTTTGTTTTTTTTATTTCTTATTTCCGTTTTTTATTGTTTGTTCTTTTATTTGATTTTTGTGTTCTTTTTATTGTTTTGTTGTTTTTTTTTTTTTCTGATTTGTTCTATTTTTTTTTGTGTTTTATTGTTTTTTTTTTTTATATTGTTTTTTTTTTTATTTGTTTTTTTATTATTTTTTTTTGTTTTTTATTTTCTTTGTTGATTTTTTTTTTATTTTTGTTGTTTTTTTTTTGTTTATTTTTATTTTTTTTTATTGTTTTTAATTGTATTATTTTTTTTGTTTTTTTTTTTGATTTTTTTTTTTTTTTTTTTGTTTTTTTTTTTTTTTTTTTTTTTTTTGTTTTTATTTTTTTTTTATTTTTTTGTTCTTTTTTTTAATGTTTGTTTTATTTTTTTTTGTTTTTTTTGTTTTTGTTTTTTTTTTTTTTTTTTTTTTATTATCTTATTTGTTTTTTTTTTTACTTTTTTTTTTTTATTTTTTTTGTTTTTTTTGTTTATGTGTTATTTTTTTGTTTTTTTTGTTTTTTTTTTTTTTTTTTTTTTTTTTTTTTTTTTTTGTTTTGTTTCTTATTTTTCTTTTTTTTTGTTTTTTTTTTTATTCCATTTTTTTTGTTTTTTTTTTTTTAGTTTTTTTATTTATATTTTTGTTTTTTTTTTTGTTTTTTTTTTTTATTTTTTTTTTTTTTTTCTTTTTTTGTTTTGGTTTTTTTTTTTTTCTTCTTTTTTTTTTTCTTATATTCTGATTTTTATTGGTTTGTTTTTTTTGTTTATTTGTTTTTGTTTTTTTTCTATATTTTTTGTTTTTGTTTTTTTGTTTTGTTTTTTTTATTTGTGTTGATTGTCTTAATTTTTTGTATTTTTTTTATTTTGTTGTTTTTGTTTTTTTTTTTTTTTTGTTTTTATTTATTTGTTTTTTATTTTTTTTTTATTTCTTTTTCTTTGTTTTTTTTTTTTTTTTTTTTTATTTTTTTTTTTTTGTATTTTTTTTTGTTTTTTTTTTATATATTTTTGTTGATGTTTTTTGTTTTTTTGATTATTTATTGTTGTGATTCTTCTTTGTTATTTTGATGTTTTTTATTTTTTTTTTTTTATTTTTTTATATTGTTTTATAATTTTTTTTTTTTTTTTTTGTTATTGTTATTTCTTCATTGTTTTTTTTTTATTTGTTTTTTTTTTTGGTTTTATTTTTATTTTTGTTGCTTTTTTTTTTATTTTTTGGTTAATTTTGTTTTTTTTATTTCTTTATTGTTTTTTTATTGTTGTTTTTATATTTTGTTTTTTTTGTTTATTTGTTTTTTATTTTTTTTTTTATTGTCATGTTTTTTGTTTTTGTCTTGTTTTTATTCATCTTTTTTTTTTTTCTTTCTATTTGTTTTTATTTTATTTTTTTTTTTTTTTTTTTTTTTTTTTTTTTTTTTTTTTTTATTTTATATTATTTTTTTGTACTTTTTTTTTTGATTTTGTTTTTTTTTTTTGTTTTTTTTTTTGTTTTTTTTTTTTTGTTTTATTTATTGATTTTGTTTTTTTATTTTTGTTTTTTTTTTTTTTTTTGTTTTTATTTTTTTTTGTGTTATTTTTTTTTTTGTATGTTCTATTTATATGTTCTATTTTAATTGTTAAGTTTGTTTGTTTTTTTTTTTTTTTAATTTTTTGTTTTTTTATGCTGTTTATCTGATTTTTGTTTTTTTTTATTTTTGTTTTTTTTTTTATTTTTTGTTTTTTGTGTTATTTTTTTTTTTTTTTGTTTTTTTTTGTTTTTTTGTTGTTTTTCTTTTTTTTTATTTTTCTTTTTTGTTTGTTTTTTTCTTTTATTTTTATTTCTTTTTTTTGTTTTTTTTTTTATTTTTTTTTATAGTTTTTTTTGATTTTTATTGTCTTTATTCTGTTTTTCTTGTTGTTTTTTTTTTTTTTTTTTTTTTTTTTGGTTATGTTTTCTTTCTGTTTTTTTTTGCATTTTTTGTTTTTTTGTTATGTTTATTTTGTATTTTATTTTTTTTTTTGTTTTTTTGTTTACTTTTTTTTTGTTTTTTTTTGTGCTTTTTTTTTTTGTGTTATTTGTTTTTTTTTTTGTTTTTTTTTGTTTTTGTGTTTCTTTTTTGTTTTTTTTGTTTGTTTTTTTTTTTTTTTTTTTGTTGTTTTATTTTATTTTTTTTTATTATATTTTTTTTTGTTTTTGCTTTTGTATCTTTTTTTTTTATTATTTTTTTTTTTTTTGTTGTTTTTTTTTTATTTTTTTATATTTTTTTGTTTTGTTTTGTTATTTGTTTTTAATTTTTTTTTTTTTATTTTTTTGTATTTTTGTTTATTATTTTTGTATATGTGTTTTTTTGTTTTTTTATTTTTATTTGATTTTATCTTTTTTTTTTATTTTTTGTTTTTTTGATTTGTTTGATTTTTTTGTTTATTTTTTTTGTTTTTTTCTTGTTTGTTTTTTTTGGGTTTTGTTTTTGATTTTTAATGGTCGTTTTGTCTTTTTTTTGTTTTATTATGTTTTTTTTTGTTTTTTTTTTTGTTTTGTTTGTTTTTTTCTGTTATTTTTTTTTGGTTTTATTTTTCTTTTGTTGTTTTGGTTATTTCTTTTTTTTGTTTTTAATTTGTTTTTTGTTTTTATTTTCTTTCTTTTGTTTTTTTGTTTTGTTTTTTTTTTTATTTTTTTATTTGTTTCTTTTTTCTTATTTTTTTTTTTTTGTTTTTTATAATCTTTTTTTTTCTTTATTTTTATATTTTTATCTTTGTTTTTTATTTTTTGTTGTTATTTTTTTTTATTTTTTTTCGTTTTTTTTTTTGTTTTTTTTTTGTTTTTTTTTTTTTTATTGGTTTTTTTTTCTTATCTTGTTTTTTTTTTATTTATTTCTTTTTTTTGTCTGTTTTTTTTTTTTGTGTTTTTTTTGTGTTTTGCTTATTCTTGTTTTTATGTTTTTTTCTTTGTTGTTTTTTTTTTGGTTTTGTTTTTTTTATTTTATTTTGATATTTTTTTTCTTTTTTGTTTTGTTTTTTTGTTCGTATTTTTGTTATTTTTTTTTTTTTTTTTTTTTGTTATATTTATATTTTTATTTATATTTTTTTGTATTTTTTTATTTTTTGTGTTTTGATTTTTTTGTTTTTTGATTTTTTTTTTTATTTTTCTTTTTTTTTTTTGTGCTATGTTTTTTTTTTGTTTTTTCTGCATTTTTTTTTTCTTTTTATATTTCTATATTTTTTTTTTCTTTTTTTTTTTTTTTTTATTCTTTTTATTTGTTTCTTTTTTTCTTGTTGTATTGGATTTATTTTTTTATCTTTTTTTTTTATTTTTTTTTTTTTTTTTTTTTTTTTTCTTTTTTGTTTTTTTTTATTCTTTATTTTTGTTTTTTTCGTTTAATTTCTTTATTTTTTTTTTCTTTATTTGTTTGTTGTGTTTATTTTTTATATCTAATTTATTGCTTTCTATTTTATCTGTATTTTTTTTTTTTTCGTTTGTTTGTCTTTTTTTTGTCTTTTCTCGTTTTTTGTTTTTTTGTTTTGTTTTGTTCTTGTTTGTGTTATTTTTTTTTATGATTTTTTATTTTTTTTTTTTTTAATATTATTTTTGTTTTTTTTTTTTTTTTTTTTATTTTTTGCTTTTTTTTTTTTTTGTGTGTTTTTTTTTATTTTTTATTGTGTTGTTCTTTTTTTTTTTTTTTTTTTTTTCTTCTTTGTTTTTTGTTGTTTCTTTTTCTGTGTTATGTTTGTTATTTTTTCTTCTTTTCTTTTTTTGCTTTTTATTTTTTGTTTTTCTTTTTATTTATTTTTCTTTTATGATATTTTATTTTGTTTTTTTTTTTTGTTTTTTACTATTTTTTTTTTTTTGTTTTTTTTTTTTTTGTGTTATTTTTTTTTTTTTATTTTTTTGCTGTTTTTTGGTTTTTTTTGTTTTGTTTTTTTTCTTTCTTCGGTTGTTTGTATTGTTATTTTTTTTTTTATTTTTTTTTTTTTTATTTTTTTGTTTTTGTTTTTGTTTAAATTTTTTTTTTTTGTTGTTTTTTATGTTGTATTTATTTTTTTATTTACATTGTTTTTTGTTTTATTTTTTATGTTTTGTTTCTTTTTTTTTGTTTTGTTCTTTATTTTTTTTGTTTTTTTATTTTAGTTTTTTTGTTTGTATGTCTTATTTTCTTTTCTTTTTTTTTTTTTGTCTTTTTTATTATTTATTTTTATTGATTTATTTTTGTTATTTTTTTTTTTATTTTTTTTGTTTTTTTTTTTTTGATTTTTTTATATGTCTATTTTTTTTTTCTTTTCTTTTTTTTTTTTATTGTTTTTTTTTGTTTTGTTTTTTTATTTTTTGTGTGTTTTTTTTTTGTTGTTTTTTTTTTTGCTTTTTTTTTTGTTTATTTTTTTATATTTTATGTTCCTTTTTTGTGTATATTTTTTTTTTTTTTTTGCTTATATTTTTTTTTTCTTTTTATTTTTTTATTAGTTTTTTTGTTTACTGGGAATTGTTTGTTAATTTTTTCTATTTTGATTTGTTTGTGTTTTTTTTTTTTTTTTTTTTTTATCTTGATTTTTTTTGTTTTATGCTCTTTTGTTTTTTTTTTTTTTTTTTTTATTTTTTATTTATATTTTTTTTTTTTTTTTTTTATTTTTTTTTTTTTTTGTTTTTTTTTTTTTTTTTGATTGTTTTTATTGTTTTTTTTTTTTTATCTTTTATTTTTTGTTTTTGTTTTATTTTTCTTTCTTTTTTTTTTTTCTTTCTTCTATCTTTTTTTTGTCTTTATATGCTTTATTTTTTTTTTTTTGTTTTTTTTTTCTATTTTTGTTTATTATTTTCTTTTTGTTTATTGTTTTTTTTTTTTGTGTTTTTATTTTTTTTCTTTTTTTTTTTTTTGTTTTTTTTTTTTTTATTTTTATTTTATTTTTTGTATTTTTTTTATTTTTTTCTTTTTTTTTTCTATTTTTTTTTTTTTTATGTTTTTTGATTTTTTTTAGTTTTTTTTTTTTTTGGTTTGTTTTTTTTGTGTTTTGTTGTTTTTTACTGTTTTTTTTTTGTTTTTTTTGGTAGTTTTTGTTTTTATTTTTTTATTTTTTTTTTTTTCTTTATTTTTATTTTGTTATTTTTTATTATATTGTTTGTATTTTTTTGAATTTTTTTTTTTATTTTTTTATATGTCTTTTTGTTCCTGTGTTTCTTTATGTTTTTTTTCTTATTCTTTTTATCTTTTTATTTTTTTTTTATTTTTGTGTTCTTATTTTCTATCTTTTTTTTTTTTTTTGTTTTTGTTGTTTCTCATAATTTTTTTTGGTTTTTTATTTTTTTTTGTTTTTTTGTTTTTTTTTTTTTTTTTTATGTTTATTTTTTTGTTTTTTTTTTTTTTTTCTTTTTTTTTTTCTTTTTGATTTATTTTGTCTTTTTTTTTTGTTTTTTTTTTTTTCTTTGTCGTTGTTTTTTTTTTGTTATATTTGTTTTTTATATGTTTTTTTTCTTTTTGTTATTTTTTATTAATTTTAGTTTTATATTTTTTTTTTTTTTTTTTTTTTTTGTTTTTTATTTTTGATATTTTTTTTTTTTGTTTTTTTATATGTTTTTTTTTTTGTTCTGTTTTTTTTTTTATTTTTTGTTTTTTGATTATTCCTATTTTTTTTTTTTTTTTTTTTTTTTTTTCTTTTTTTTATTATTTTTTTATTTTTTTTATTTTTATTTTTTTTTTTTGTTTGCTTTTTTTTTTTTTTTTTGGTTATTTTTTGTTTGGGTTGTGTTGTTTTTCTGTTTTTTTTTTTATTGTTTTGTATTTTGTTTTTTTTTTTTTTTGTTTTTTTATTTTTTTTTTTTTTTCTGTTTAATTTTGTTTTGTTCTTTTCCTTGTATTATTTTTTTTATTTTCTTTTTGTTTTTTATATATTATTTTTTTTTTTTTTTTATGTTTTTTTTTCTTTTTTTTTTTTGTTTTTGTATTTTTTTGTTTTGTTTTTTTTTTCTTTTTTTTTTTTTTGTTTTTTTTTTTTTCTTTTTTTTGTTTTTCATTTTAGTTATTTTTTTTTTATTTTTTTTCTATTGTTGTGCTGTATTTTCTATTTTGTTTTTGTTTGCTGTTTTTTTTTTTTTGTTGTTTTTTGTTTTTTGTTCTTTTTTTTTTCTTATTTGTTTATTTTTTTTTTGTGTTTAATTTTATTGTATTTTTGTTTTCTGATTTTGTTTTTTTTATTTCTTTTTTATTTTTTTTTTTTTTTATTTTTTTTTTAATTTTTTATCTTGTATTTATTGATCTTTTTCTGAATTTTATTTCCTTTTTGTCTTTTTTTGATTTTTTTTTTCTCTTTTATTTTTTTTTCGTTTTTTGTTTTTTTATTATCTGGTTTGATTTTTTTTGTTTTAATTGTTTCTTTTTGTTTTTGATTTTGTTTTTGACTATTTTTTTTTAGTTATTTTTTTTTATTTTGTATTTTTTTTTTTGTTTTTTGTGTTATTTTTTTTTCTTGTTATTCTTTTAATTTTTTTTTGTATATGTTTGATTTTATGTTTTGTTATTTTTTTGTTTTTTGTCTTTTTTTTTCTTTTTTTATGCTATTTTCTTTTTTTTTATTTGTTCTTTGTTTTATTTTTTTTCTTTGTGTTTTTGTTTTTTTTTTGTGTTGTTTTGTTGTTTGCATTTTTTTTATTTTTTATGTTTCTTTTTTTTTTTTTTTTATTTTTATTGTTTGTTTTCTTTTTTTTTTTTTTGTTTTTTGTTTTTTTTTTTTTTTTTTTTTTTTTTGGTGTTTTTTTTCTTTTGTTTCTTGTTTTTTTATTTTTGTCCTTTGTATTTGTTTATTTTTTTTTTATGTTTTTGATTTTATTTTTCTTTTTTTATGTTTGGATTTATTTTTTTTTTTTGTTTTTGTTTTTTATATTATTATTTTGTTTTTTTTTTTTTTTTGTTTTTTTTGTTTGATTTTTTGTTTTTTTTTTGTTTTTTTGTTTTTTTTTTGTGTTTTTTTCTAAGTCTATTTTTTTTTTTTTTTTTTTTTGATTTATGTTTTATTTTTTTGTTTTTATTTGTTTTTTTTTTGTTGTATTTTGATTTTTTTTCTTCTTTTTTTTGTTATAATCTTTATTTCTTTTATGTCTTCTTATTGTTGTTTTTTTTTTTTTTTTTTTGTTCTTCTTGTAATTTTATTTTTTTTTTGATTATATTGTTTTTTAAGATTTTTTTTTTTTTTTGTGATGGTCTTTTTGTTTCTTTTTTATTCTTTTTATGTTTCAATTTTTCTATTTTTTTTCTATTTTTGTTATTATGTTATTTTTTTGTTTTTTTGTTGGTTTTTTTAATTTTTGTTTGTCTGTTGTTTGATTTTTTTTTTTGTTGTTTTTAATATGTCTGATTTTTTTTTTTTCTGTTTTGTTCTTTTGTTTTTATTTTCTTGTTTTTTTTTTTTTTTTTTTTTTTTTTGTTTTTTTAATTTGTTTTTATTGTTTTTGTTGTGAATTACGTAATTTTGTTTTATATGTTTTTTTTATTTTTTATTGTTTGTTTATTTGTCTTTATTTTTTTGTTTTGATTTTGTTTTTTTGTTGTTTTATTGTATTGGTTTTTTTTTCATTTTCTGTTTATTTGATTTATTTTTTACTTTTTTTTCATTTTTGTTTTTTTTTTTGTTTTGGGTTATTTTTTGTTTTTATTTTGTTTATTTTTTTTTGTTTTATTTTATTTTTTTTTTTTCTTTTTTGTTTTTATTTTCTTTATTTTTACTTTTTTATATTAGTTTATTTTTTTTTTTTTTGTCTTATGTTTTTTTTTTCTTTATTTTTTTTTTATTTGTTTTTATTTTTTTTGTTATTTTTTTTTATGCTTTAATTTTTATTTATGTTTTGTTATTTATGTGTGTTGTTCTTTTTTTTTATGTTTGTTTTTATGTTTTTTATTTTTTTGTTTTTTTTTATTTTTTTGTTTATTTCATTTTTTTTTTTTTTTTTTTCTTGTTTTTTTGATTCTTATTGTTTTTGTTTGTATTTTGTTTTTTTTTTGTTTTAATTTTTTTTTTTTTTTTTGTTTGTGTATTTTTTTCTAATGTTGTTTGTGTTTTTTTTATTTTTTTTTGTTTTTGTTTTTTTATTTTTTCATTTTTGTTTTGTTTATGTTGTTATTTTGTTTTTGTGTTTTTTTTTATTTTTTTTTTATATTTTTTGGTTTTTTTTTTTTTTTTTTCTTTCTTTGTATATTTTATGTTGGTTTTTTTTTTTTTTTGTTTTTTTTTTATTTTTTTTTTTTTTTTTGTTTTTTTTTTTTTTTTTTTTTTTTGTGTATTTTATTTTTTATTTTCTTTTTTGTTTTTTTTTTTTTTGTGTTTTTTAATTTTTTTTGTTTATTTTATTTTTTTTTTTTTTTCTTTATTGTTTTTTTTTTATTTTTTTTTGTTTTGTAATTTTTGTTTTACTTTTTTTTTATTTTACTTTATTTTTGTTGTTCTTTATTATATTTTATTTTTATTTTGTTGTTTTTTTGGTTTTTTTTTTTTTGTTTATTGCTTGTGATGTTAATAATTTTTTCTTTTTTGCTTATTTTTTGTTTTTTTCTTTTTTTTTTTTTTATTTCTGTTTTTTTTTGTGTGTTTTTCTAGTTTTTTTGTTTTTTTTGATTTTTTTTGTTTTTTTTTCTTTGTTTTTTTTTTATGTTTATTTTTTTTTACTTTTGTTTTTTTTTCTTTATGTTTTTTTTTTTTTTGTTTTATATTTTTGGGGGAATTTTTTTTTTTTGTTATCTTTTTGTTTTTTTGTTTATTTTTTTTTTTTTTTTGTCATTTTTTTTTTGGTTTTTTTTGTTTTTCTTTTTTGTTTTTCTATTTGTTTGTTTTTTTTTTTTTTTATTTATGTTTTTTTTGTATTTTTTTTTTTTGTTTTTTTGTTTTTATTTTTTATTTTTTTTGTTTGTATTTATTATTTCTTTTTCATATTTTTATTATTTTTTTTTTTTTTTTCTGTATTTTTTTTTTTTTCTCTTTTTTTTTTTTTTTCCTTTTATGTTTTTTTTTTTTCTCTTATTTTTATTGTTTTTTTTTTTTTGTTTTTTTTTTGTTTTTTTCTCTATATGGTTTATTTTTTTTTTTATGGTTATTTTTTTTTATTTGTTAGATATTTTCTTTTTCTTATTTTTTCTTGTTATTTTTTTTTTTTTATTTTATTTTGTTTTTTATTTTCTTGTTATTTTTTATTTTTTTTTATTTATTTGTTTGATTTTTTTTTTTGTTTTTTGTGTTTGGTTATTTGTATTCTATTTCTTACTTCTTTTTTTTTTTTTTTTTTTTTGTTTTTTTTGTTGTTTTTTTTCTTTTAATTTTTTTTGTTTTTATATTTTTGTATTTTTTTCTTTTTTGTTTATTATTCTTTTTTTTTCTTTTTTATCTTGTTTGATTTTTACTTTTTGATTGCTTTCTTCTTATTTGTTTTTTTGTCTTTTTTTTTCTGTTTTATTTTTTATGTTTATTTGTATTTATGTATTTATTTTTTCTTTTATTCTGTTTGTTTTTTTATTTCGTATGTTTTTTTTTTTTTTTGTTTTTTATTTTTTTTTTTTATTTTTTTTTTTTTTTTTTTTTTTTTTTTTTGATGATATTTATTTTATCCTTTATTTTTTTGTTTTTTATTTTCTTTTGATTTTGGATTGGTTTTTTTTCTTGTTTTTTTGATTTTATTTTATTTATTTTTTCTTTTTTTGTGTTCTTTTTTTTTTTATTTTTTCTTTTTTTTTTTTTTCGTTTTTGTTTTTTTTTTTTTATATTTATTTTTTTTTGTTTTATTTTATTTTTGTTTTTTTTATGATTTGTGATTGTATGTATTTTTTATGTTTTTTTTTTTTTTATTTTTTTTTTTTTTTTTTTTTTGTCTTTTTTTTTATTTGTTCATTTTTATGTCTTTGCTATTTTTTTTTTTTTTTTTTTGTTTTTTTCTTTGTTTATTTTGTTTTTCTTGATCTTTTTTTTCTTTTTGCTTTTTTGTGTGTTTTATGATTATTTTTTTTGTTTTGTTTTTTTTTTGTATTTATTTTTTTTTGATAGCTTTTTTTGATTGTTTTTTTTTATTGATTTTTTTGAGTTTTTTTTTTTTTCTGCTCTTTATTTTTATTTTTGTTTTTTTTCCTTTTTTTATTTTTTTGTTTTTTTTTTTTGTTTCTCTTTTTTTTTTTTTCTTTGTTTTTTCTCTTTTTGTTTATTTTTTATTTCTTTTTTTGTTTTTTTTTTTTTGTTTTTTTGTTTGTGCTTTTGTTGGGATATTTATTTTTTATTTTTTTTTTGTTTTTTTTTTTTTTTTTTTATTGCTATTATTTTTTGTTTTTTTTAATTTTTATGTGTTTTTTTTTCTTTGTTTAGTTTTTTGTTTTTGGTGTTTTTTTTTTTTTCTTTTTGTTGTTTTTTATTTTTTTTTGTTTCTTTGTATTTATTTTTTTTTTTTTTTTATTTTTTGGTCTAATTTTTTATTGTGATTTATGTTTTTTTTTTTTTTTTTTTATTTTTTTTGTTGTTTTTATTTTTGTCTTTTTTTTTTTTTTATTTTATTTTTTGTTTTATTTTTTTTTGTGTTTTTATTTGCTATTGTATTTTTGTTTTTGTTTTTTTTTTTTTTGCTTTGTTTTTTGTTTATTTTTTTTTTCTTGTTGTTTTGTTTTTATTGATTATTTTTTTTTTTTTTTTTTTATTTTTTCTTTTTTTTTTGCTTTTTGTAATTTTGTTTTTTTTTTTTGTATTCTGTTTTATTTTTTTATTTTCTTTTTTTTATTTTATTTTTTTTTTTTTATTTTTTGTTTTTTTGTTTTTCGATTTTTTGGTATTTGTTTTGTTTTTTTTGTATTTTTTTTTTTTTTTGATTTGTTTTCTGTT
>BQNB010000707.1:0-50000 GCA_026074375.1 Tanacetum coccineum | reverse complement strand
GTTTTTTTTTTTTTTTTTTTTATTTTTATTTTTGTTATTTGTTAATTTTTTTGTATTTTTTGTTTTATTTTTTTTTGTTTTATTTTTTTATGTTTTTTTTTTTTTTCTTGTTTTTTCTTATTTATGGTTCATTTTTTTTGTTTTTTTTTTTTTTTTTTTACTTTTTTGTGTTTTTCTTTTTTTTTTTTTGTTTTTTTTTTTTTTTTTTTTTATTTTTTTTTTTTTCTTCTTTTTTTTGTTTTTTTTTTGTTGTTTTTTTGGTTTTGTTTTTTATTTTTTTTTGTGTTTTCTTTGTTTTTTTTTTTTTTTTGCTTTTTGTGTTTTTTTTTTGTTTTCTTTTGCTTTTTTTTTTTTTTTTTTTGTCTTTTTTGTTTTTTTATTTATTTTATTTTTTTTTTTGTTTGTTCTTTTTTTTTTGTTTATTTTTTTATTTTTTTTTTGATTTTTTATTTTTTTTTTTTATGTTTTTTTTTTCTTGTTTTTTTCTGTTTTTTTTTTTTTTCTTTGTTTTGTTTGTTTTTGATTTTTGTTTGTTTTGGTTTTTTTTTTTTTTTTCTGTTTTTTTTTTTTTGATTTTTTTTTTTCCTGTTTTTTTTTATTATTTGGTTCATGTTTTTTTTTTCTTTTTTTTTTTTTCTTTATAGTGTTATTGTTTCTTTTTTTTTACGTTTTTTTTTTTTTTGTTATTTTTTATCTTGTTTCTCATATTTTTTGTGTTTTTTTTTATTTCTTTTCTTATTTTAGTTTTGTTTTGTTTTGTTTTTTTTCTTTTTTTTTTTTTTATTTTGTTTGATATTTCTTATTTTGTATTTATTGATTTTTTATTTTTGTTTTCTGATTTTTGTTTTTTTTCTTTACTTCGTTGTTTTTTTTTTTTCTTTTTATTTTGTTTTTTTTATTTTATTTTTTTTTTTTTTTTTTTGTTTTATATTTTTTGTATTTTTTATTTTGTTGTGTTGTGTCTTATTTTTTTCTTTTTCTGATCTTTTATTTTTTTTTTTTCTTTTTTTTTTTCTAGGTTTTTTGTCGTTTTTTTTTTTTGTTTATTTTTGTTATGTTTGGTTTTTTTTTATTTTTCGTTTTTTTTGTATTATTATTTATTCTTTTTTGGTCTTTTTGTATTATTTTTATTTTTGTATAATCATTTCGTATTTTTTTTGTTTTATTTTAATTTTTTTATTTTGTTTTTTATATTTTTTTTTTTTTTCTTATTTATTTATTTTTGTTTTTTTTTGTTTCTTTTTGTTTTTGTTTTTTTCTTTTTGATTTTATTTATTGTGTTTTTTTTTGTTTATATTTGTTATTTTTGATTTGTTTTTTTTTTTTTTTTGTTTTTTTTTTTTTTTGTGTTTTTTTTTTTGTTTTTATATTTTCTTTTTTTTATTTTTTTTTTTTTTCTTTTTTTTTGTTTTCTTTTTTGTCTTAGGATTTTGTTTTTTTTATTCTTTTTTTTTTTTTTTTTTTTTGTGTTTTTTGTTTTGGATTTTGATTTGATTTTTTTTTTTTTTTTTTTCTTTTTTTTTTTTTGTTTTTTTTTTTTTTTGTTGTTTTTTGTTTTTTATTCTTGTTTTTTTTTCTTTTTTTTTTTTTTTTTTTTGTGTTTTTGTGTTTTTGTTTTTTTTTTTTTTTTTAATGCTTTTATTTGTTTTAATTTTGTTTTTTATTTTTTTTTGTTTGTTTTTTTATTTTTGTTTTTTTTTTGGTTCCTCTTTATTTTTTTATTGTGTTTATTTTATTTGTTTTTATTTTTTTTTATTTGCTTTTTTTTGTATTTTTTTTTTTTTGTTTTTATTATTTTGTTTTTTTTTTTGTTTTGTTTTTTTGTTCTTTTTTTTTTTTTTTTGTGTTTTTTTTTTTCTTTATATATTTTTTGTTTTTTTTTTTTTTGTTTTTTACTTGTTGATTATTCTTGTCTATTTGGTTCTTTATGTTTATTTTTATGTTTTGATTTTTTATTTTTTTTTATTTTTTTTGTTTTTTACTATTTTTAATTTTTTTATATTTATTTTTTTTGTTTTTGTTTTTTTTTTTTTTGTTTGTATATTTTTTTATTCTTTTTTTTTTTTTTTTTTTGTATTTTTTGTTTTTTTTTTTTTTTTTTTATTTTGTTTTTTTTATTTTCTATTTTTCTATTTTGTTTTTTTTTCATTTTTTTATTTTATTAGTTTTGTGATTTCTTTATATTTGTATTATTTTTTTATAATTTTTTATTTTTTTTTTTTTTTTGTTTTTGTTTTTTTTTTTGTTTTTTTTTTTTATTTTGTTTTTTTCTTTTTTTTATTGTTATATTTTGTTTTTTTTTTTTTTTTTATTGTTTTTTGTTTATATTTTTGTTTTTTGTTTTTTTATTGTTTTTTTTATTCTTTTTTTCTCTTTTTTTTTTTTTTTTTTTTTTTTTTTTTTTTTTTTTTTTTGTTTTTTATCTTGTTTTTTTTTTTGTTTTATTTTGTTTATTTTTTTTTTTTTGTTGTTTTTTTTTGTTTTATTATTTTCTTTTTTTCTTTTTTTTATGCTTTTTATTTTTCCTTTTTTTTTATTTTTTCTTTTATTTTTTTTTTTTATTTTTTGTTTTTTTGTTTTTTTCTTTTTTTTTTTTTGTTTTTTTTTGTTTTTTTGTGTTGTTTTTTTATTTCTTTTGTTTTTTTATGTGTTATTTATTTTTTTTTACTTTTATTTTTGTTTATTTGTTTAATTTTGTTCATTTTTTACGTTTTTTTTTATTCTTTTTTTTATTTTTTTTTTTTTTTTTTATTTGTTTTGTTTTTTTGTTGTCTTTTCTATTCTGTTTATTTCTTTTCTGTTATTTTTTTTTTTTTTTATTGGTCTTTTTTTTGTGATTTGGTGTTTGTTTTTAGTTTTTTGTATATTCTGTGTTTTTTTTTTTTAGTTTTGTTTTGTTTTATTTTGTGTATTTCTTGTTTTTGTGTTTTTTATGTTATATTTTTCTTTTTTTTTGTGTTTTTTCTTGATTTGTTATTGTGTTGTTTTTTTTATGTTTTTTGTTTTGTTTTTTTTTGTTTCTTGTATGATTCTTTTGTTTTTTTTTTTGTTGTTTTGATTTCTTTTTATATTTTTTTTCTGTTTTTTTTTTTTTTATGTATTTTTTACTTTTTGTTGTTTTATTTTTGTTCTTTTTATTATTTTTGTGCATTGTTTGTTTTTTTGGTGTAGATTATTTTTTTTTTTTTTCTTCTTGTTTTTCTTCTTTTATTTTATTTTTTTTGTTTTTGTTTTTGTTATTGTGTTTTTCGTGTTTTTTTTTTTTTTTTTTTTTTCTTTTTTTTTTTTGGTTTTTTGTTGATTTTTTTATTTTTATTTTTTTTTTTTGTTGATATTTGTTTTTTTATTGTTTTTTGTTTTTTTTATTTGTTATTTTTTTTTTTTTGTTTTGTTTTTTGTTTCTGTATTGTTTTTTCTTTATTTTTTTTTTTAATTGTTTTTTTTTTTCTTTCTATTTTTTTTTTCTTTTTTTATTTTTATTGTGTTTTTTTTTTTATATTTTTGTTTTTGTTTTTATTTGTTTTGTATTTTTTTCTCTGTTGTATTTTTTTTTTTTTTTTTTTATCTTTTTTTTTTTTTTTTTTTTTGTTATTGTATTTTTTTCTTTGTTTTGCTTTTTGTCTCTCTTTTTATTATGTTTTTTTTTTTTTTTTTTTTTATTATCTTGCTTTTTTGTTTTTTTATATTTTTTTTTTTTTTTCTTTTTTTTTTATTTGTTATCATTTGTTTTTTTTTTTCTTTTTTTATTTTTTGTTGTTTTTTATTTTTTTTTGTTTTTAATGTCTTTTTTTTTTATTTTTTTTGTTTATGTTTTTTTTTTTGTCTTTTTTTATTTTTTTCTTTTATTTTTTCTTTTCTTTTTTTTGTGTTTTTTTTTTTATGTTATTTTTATTTTTTTTTTTTTTTTTTTTTTTTCTTATTTTGTTTGTTTTTTTTTGCTTTTTTTTTGATTTTGTGTTGTTTTTTTTTTTTTTTTTTTTTTTTGTTTTTTTTTTTGTGTGTTTTTTTTTGTTTTGTTTTGTTTTTTAGTTTATTTTTTTTTTATTTTTTTTTTATTATTATATTTTTTTTTTTATTTTTTTTTTTTTTTTTTTTTTGTTGATTTTATGTTTGTTTTTTTTTGTTGCTTTTTTTTTTGTGTTTTTGTTGTTTTTTTTTTTATTTTTTTTTATATTTTTGTTTTTTTATTTTTTTTTATTTTCGGGATTTTTTTGTTTTTTGATTATGTATTTTTTTGTTTTGTGTTTTTTTTTTTGTTTGTTTTTTTTTATTTGTTTTTCTTTTTTTTTGTTTTTTTTTTTTATTTTTTCTTTTGTGCTTTTTTGTTTTATTTTTTTTTATTTTTTTTTTTTCTTGTATTTTTTTTCTGTTTTTTATTATTTTATTTGTTTTGTTATTTGTATATTGTTTTTTCTTTTTTTTTTTTTTTTTGTTTGTTTGTTTCTTTCTTTTTTTGTTTTTTTGTCATTTTTTTTTATTTTCCTTTTTTTTTTTTTTTTATTTTTTTTTTTTGGTTTATATTTCTTTTGATTTATTGTTTTATTTCTTTTTGTCTTATTTTTTTTTTGTGTTGTTTTTTTTTTATATTCTGTATTTTTTTTTTCTTTTTTCTTTTTTTGTTTTCTTTGTTGTTTGTGTTTTGTTTTCTTTCTTTTTTTAAATGTTTTTGTTTTTTTTTTATTGTCTATTTTGTTTTTTTTGTTTTTTTATTTTTATTTTTTTTTTGTTTTTTTTTTTTTTTTTTTTGTGTTTTTTTTTTTTTTTATTTTTGTTGTTCTTTTTTTTTTTTTTTTGTTTTTTTTTTTTCTATTTTTTTTATTTTGTTTTTATTTTCTTTTTATTTTTGTTTTTTTTTTTTTTTTGTGTTTTTGTTTTGTTTTTTTCTTATCATTTTATTTTTTATTAATGTTTTTATTTATTTTTTTTTTTTCTTGTTATTTTTCTGTTTTGATTGTTTTTGTTTTTTTTTTTTTTTTATTTATTTTTTTTTTGTGTGTTAATTTTTTTTTTTTTTTTTTTTTTTTGTTTTTTTTTTTTATTTTTTTTTTTTGATTGTGTGTTTTGGTTTTGTTTTGTGTGATTTTTTTGTTTTTTTTTTTTTTTTTTTTTTTTTCTTTTTTTTTTTGTTTTTTATTTTTTTTGTAATTTTTGTTTTTTCTTTTTTTTTTTTTATTCATTTTTTTTTTTTTTTTTGTTCTTTTTTTTTTGATTGTTTTTTTTGTTTATTTTTGTTTTGTTTTTTTTTTATTGTTTTGTTTTTTGTTTTTTTGTTTTCTTTTTGTTTTGTGTTATTGTTTATGGTTCTGTTTTTTTTTTTTTTTTTATTTTTTGATTTTTTTTTTTTTCTTTTGTTTTTTATTGTTTTGTTCTTTTTTTTTATTTTTGTTTTTTTTTTTTTTTATCTTTTTTTTTTTTTCTATATTGTGTTGTTTTTTTTTGTCTTTATTTTTTATTTTTTTTTTTCGTTTTTTTCTTTTTATTTTTTTTTTTGTATTTTATTTTTTTATTTTTTTTTTTTTTTTTTATTTTTTTTTAAATTTTTTTGATGTTGTGTTTTATTATTTTTTATGTTCTTATTTTTTTGTTTTTTTTATTTTTGGTTTTTGTTATTGTTTTTGTTTTTGTTTTTATTGTTTTTATGTTATTTCTGTTGTATTATGTGGTCTGTTTTTTTTTTTGTTTTTGTTTTTAGTCACACCTCTCTCTGCTTTTAATAAGGATGAATGTTTCGACCCAGGAGGCGATATTGATGAGATCGATGCGTTTCTAGATATTGTTGTTTCTTCGGATTTTGAGGATGATTATTATGACTCGGAGGGAGGCATTATCTATCTTAAGAGTTTGCTTATTAAGGACACTATTCTTAATCTCCCTCTCGAGGTGTTTTTTGATCGTGACCCAAAAAGCTTAAAGGATGAACTTGATAATGATAATTTTAAGAGTATGGTCAAAGTTTTCGACCCCGGGATTCATAAGAAAATTTTTTCTCCAACATATGTGAGATTATCCTTTGAGGATCGCCATTATCTTTCCCTCACATATGTTATCCGAATTTTTCTTCCTTATTTCACCTATCCGGTGGAATCTCCTTTTATTCTCTCCTCAAGGAGTAAGGATACTATTTTTGACCCCGGCATCTCCGCTTTTCATTTTTCTTCTCTTGAACCGGTGGCATCTCATCAGAGTGGAACTTTCATATGCTTCAATGTTTATCTAAACATCTTGAATGAAAGTCCGATGGAAGTTTGCTCTTCCACGTGTTTCGTCCCTAATATCACGATGATATAGGGAGAGTCAAGCTAGAGACTCGCACAAAAACAAGCGGTTCATGGGTGGCAACCCATGCTTATCCTTAGTAATAGTATATTAGTATAATATTTATGAATAAGTGTGATATGAGGAGGCTCGCCTCTTCCTTTCTCGTGTTTCATGGTTTGGGTTTTATGTCCATGATTGCCCAGATTATGAAGACTCTCGTGCTCATGGTTTTGTCCAACGTCCACTCGATCTTCAATCATTCGTATGCTTATACTTGGGAATTCAGTCTCACATTGAGGACAATGTGTAGTTCTAGTATAGGGGGGTCTTTTGATTCGATCTTACTTGCATTTGCCTTGTCTTCACGTAACCCCGTTTTACCATTAAAAATAGGTGATTTTAGGCCAAAATTTAAAAAATTCAAAAATAGAATAAGTGTTTTGATACGCAGTTTTGTCTTTTTGAGCATAAATTTTGACTTGATCGAGCATGTTGCGCTCTAGCTTTCCCCTTAACTTATATAAATTTAAGCTTTTGCTAGTCTTTTATATAAGAAGCTTTAAAACGCGAATTCTAGCTTGAAAAAGCCAAGAGTTTGCAAGTTTCCATAATAGACTTTAAATATGCAAAGCTTGTTTTATTAGGCTAAGCATTCGCGGATCTTTTTGTTAAAGATTTTAAATTTGCGAAGAACAAGAAATGATAAAGTTGAATAGAAGTTAGATGCTAAACGTGGAGTAGTTGGATCTCTTTAGAGCTCATAGAGGTTAATTGTGCCTTTTTGCTCCTATAAGCTTAATAAACGTTATATTATTGTTGAATAAATAAAGTTGCTTTGGTTTTTGCGATTCTTAGTTTAGATCCCTTCGTAGAGATATCTTCTGGTGAAAGTAAGGTACACATTGAGGTTTTGTCAGTGTTGTAGGGAAATAGACTCCTGGACCATGGTTGGCTCGCATACCGATGTGGCAGTTGTTAAAAGACCACATGACTTAAAATTTGGCTATAATAATAATAATAATGTAATAAACCAAAGCCAAAATAAGACTTCTGGGTCATGGTCGGCTCGCATACCAACATTCGCAAAAGGGACAAACGCGCTAAGGTTAGTGACGATCTTGCACGTCCATTCCTAAATATCTCGAGCTCTAGGACCTTTGTAAGTTGTATACAACTCTTTTCCTTCGTATTTCACGAGTTCATTATTTGTAAACTAGTTTAGGGGTCAAGGGTATGTGTATACGACGTGCTAACGGGAGAGCACGCAAGATACACATAGTGAATGGAGACGTGTATGAGCAGTTGTGTCTCGTTTTTTAACTTGCACTATGCTAGAAAGTATATGCTATAAACGCTGTATATCATTAACCATGTTATATAAATATGTTCACGACGTGGGTAATAAGCCTTGTTAATAATTAAAAAGTATCTATAGTTAACTATAAGTTGTAATCGCGAGTGGGAGGGGTGTGGAAACACGTATTCGACAACAATAAACGTTTGCATGTCGCGGGGCACACTTAGAAAATGTAAAACACATTCGTTTTGGTACTAGGCAATTTAACGGAACCACTTAACACAATTATGAACCATTCGAACCCTTAATGGACTCACCGGTCCATTTGCGAGCCCAACGCGAGCCCACAAGGCTCATAAGCCACGATAAGCCTAAACAGCTTATTCGTGTGCTTATACGCGGCTTGTTGAGCTTAAAAAGAAGCTAAGAACCTCAATGGACCCTTTGGCAAATCGTGGAGCCAAACGAACCCTTAACGGGCCTTCAAGCCCATTACCGAGTCCACATAATAAGCTATACACCACGAATAAGCTCCCACAGCTTATTCGTGTGCTTATATGCGACTTAAATAAGCTTAATATAACCATAAGAAACTAAACGAACCCCTTGTATTCCTTTGAACACCTTTGAACATCTTTGAACCCTTACCGGGCCTTAACAAGCCCAAACCGGCCCAACCAAAAGCTTATTAGCTTATTGTGAATAAGCTAGAATAATAAAACAGATCGTAGGCTTTATAGGAGTGGTAAATAAGCTATTAATGCTTAATGGACTTGTATGACACCCGGGTTTGAACTATTGGGCTCACGGGCCCAATAAGCGCGGATAAGCACTAATAAGCTCTCCCGGGCTTATTACCAACTTCACAGTTTTTAAAGGAACTTATTAAGGGCATTTGTGCTCTTGAGAACTTAATGGACCGAGCCCCAAACTCTAGAACCCTTACCGGGTTTCTACCGGGCCCAATAGGCCCAACAGTTGCTTATTAGCTTATCGAATAAGCTAAATAAGCGAACCAACCTCCAAAGCGCTTATTGGATCTAAATAAGCTTAACGGACCCAAATGGACCCAACTAGACCTTTTAAAACCTTACCGGGCCTAAACGGGCCCAAGACCGGCCCATTTGAGTTTCTAAATAGCTTATTCAGCTTATTTGGAATAAGCTGAAAAGGAAACAGTTTTGTTAGGCTTAAAAACGAGTGGGAAAAACACTAGGAAAGGTCTAAAACACTAAACACCCTTATCGGGTTAAGCTATTGGGCCCATAAGCCCAATAAGCTCGAAATAAGCTCCAATAAGCTCACCGAGCTTATTGTAAGCTTAACAGCCCCGTACGAGCTTATTCAAGGTTTTCGGACCTATTTAAATCGTAGTGGACCCTTGATAAGCTAAACGGGCCTTAACGGGCCCAATAAGGCCCGTTAAGCCAAAATAAGCTCGAAAATGTCGCAGTATTTTAGAGAGTCGAAGAATGGCTTGGTTGGCTTTTTTGGACTAAATTAGGCACAAATTGCCTCACTTGTGGGATTTTAATGGTTGAAATGATAGATTTTTTACAAGTCGGGGGACTAAAACCGTAAAATGCCGAAACCTAAGGGATTAAATTTGTCATACCTTGTATTTCAATAACTCCAGGGACTGATATTGTAAATAACGAAAAGTATAAGATTAAAACTCATTACTTTTCGAAAACTATAAAACCATAAGGACCTAAATCGTAAATTTCGTAAATTAAAGGACTAGTTATAACTTTCTCGCAACTAGAAAGTTAAAGCGTAAATGTTAATACTTTATAAACCTAGGGACTGGAAGTGTAACTATGAAAACCTCAACTATCTTTTATAAACCTAAGGACTAAAAGGTAACGGCTAAAAACCTACGGGTACTAGACAAAAAGGAAATAAATAAAACACTTAACGCGCCCGTCAAACATTAAGGTATTCGGACATTAATCAGGTTTAATAACAAGTTAATAAATAAGTATATTTATTAATAAAGATTTCACGTTTCTCGAGAACCATCGACACTATAAATACAATAATCTTGTGTGTCACCACACAAGTGATAACGGTATTTGATATTATACACTTAAAAATGGGATTTAGTATATACGGTGGTCTTTAGTAATGTGTGTAAACTAAGACTTGCACCGTACTTATTCTTAGGTACTTAACGGTGTGGATCCATATACTACTGGGAATACTTGTTATCATTCAGTGAGTAGACTAACTACCGGTCTCAATGGGTGAGTTCATAGACCCCGACGCGCTTTAACAATTATTTAAATGACTTACCATCCTTGGGGTGATAACATGCTTTGTGTTTTAACAAACTGACGCAAGTGTACATTTTATACCATGATTACGTGTTTGCCTAAGTTACCATAACCCATTATGTCCATGATCATGAACTGTTAATTGCATAGATGTGATTGGGAATTACATTGTGTGGGCGCGAATGTTATGGATAGATCTATTAGGGATTGACAATCCCCGTTCGGGTGACTAGCTATCACTGGGAACGAACGCATACCATGTCGAATTTGGGATGTTGCAGGGTTAGCACATCATTCACGGACACCAGTTGGCAATTTATAATTGCATTCATATACGTCGAGCCTCGGTGTCATGAGCTTAGGAAACGTAATTACTTTTTATGATGTTTGCATTTGTTGCTTAATCATGCACTTGGAAATCTTGCGGTCCTACAATTGATTTACATAAACCTATGAATTCACCAACTTTATGTTGACGTTTTAAGCATGTTTTTCAGGTCAATAAGGCACGAGGTGCGATGATACATTGGGAGTCAATAATTGAAGAGTCAACACTTAAGATTTGGGGTCTTATTACACTTTGGGGACAATTGTTATAAACCGAAATCTTTATCTATTTTGTTGAACTATTTGAAGCCATGAGCTTATGTAACAAACAAGTATTTTGTTAATCCAATGTATCTTTTTCAAACGACACGTTTAGTAGTCGTTCTCAGATCTTGTGCTATTGACCCAATAATGTAACGCCTTCGGATATTCAACATTCCGCTGCATACTCAGATTTGAGGGTGTTACATCGTGCATACGGTCAAGGCTGTCTCAGGAAATAGCACCGAACCCTGACCAGTTTCCGTTCCATAGGCAGTTAGAGCTTCTTCTCTCTGGGTGGGGTCCGTTTTAGTAATCATTCGCTGGTAAGCAGCCATTGGGAATGGGGATGAAGGTGAGGGTGGTAGAGTAACAGGATCAAGTTGATAATCATCAAGATTAATAGCAGAAATTTTGGCACGCTAAGCAAGATTTGGCTCAATGGGCAAAACAGATATACGAGCGGTACGTCTAATAGTTGGGGGAAATGGTGATATGGATAGTAAAATAGGTAATCCGAGAGTAGGACGTCTCCTGTGATACACCTGGAGAAGTGTGTCGGGGAGTCTGGGAGGTACCAGTGTAGTGTTATCGGTGTGTCTCAATTTATCCGAGTTTGACATGTCGCTGAGACAAGAAAATATGAAATAAGGATATAGGCATTTTTCAAAATACGCATAGTTAAGTTTGTTTAATACACATGTAACCCGTATTACGTATATGTATCTCATATATGTTTATTTTATGTACTCCTTTGATTGTTGCTTCCTATGTACCCCATATTGAGTCACCAGCAATGACAGACAATAGAAGCATAATAATCATGTTAAGCAGATAAGTAGTTATAGTCTAGTGCTACCTAATGCAACCTAGTTCTCTATAACTCAGAGCTCTGATACCAATCTGTCACACCCCTAAAATATCAGAGTATAATGGCATCCGAGGGCGTGTGGCTTCATGAATATCATAATTCTAAGCAATACATAACGACCTCTATATGGGACGTTTAAGAAAATCGATCACTTGTATTAGGAAATAATAAATAGTTTAAACATTCTGCGGAAGCATAAAAATAAGTAATACGACATCGTTTTTAATTAGTATAAATGATCTTTAATAACCGGAAATGACTGCAATGCATGAGACTTCACATAGCATCTTCGTTCTTAATACCTGAGAAAAACATTGCTAAAGTGTCAACATAAAGTTGGTGAGTTCATAGGTTTGGTTTAAGCAGAAATGTTTAATGTTTATGAACCACAAGATTTTATCCACATATGACAATATAACAGATACAAAGTCATATAAATTGCATTACTATCGTCTAAGCTCATGACACCGAAGCGTTAACATATACCAACAATAATGAATGCCCTTGCAGGTGTCTAACCCGGGACACCCGTAATCTGACTCAAATGAAACTGTATTCGCTTGACTAATGTCAGTCCAAGTCGAACAGGGACGTCAATCCCGATAGATCTATCCATAACATTCGCGCTTACAAGTAATTAACGGTTCATGATAAATCGGGCAAATAACAACTTGGGTTAAATCGGGACTTAGACCAATCAGTAATGTATAATTGTACTTGTGTTCACATGTTTAAAATAAGCAATGTTCTCACCCCGAAAACAGTAGAGTAGGGGCTATGGAAACTCACCTTGTCAATTAATCGTCTGGAAATGACAATGGTTCAATGCACGTCAAATAGTGATTCGGTCAAACACCTAAATAATTACGACAAATCTGAGTCTATATTCTAAAGACTTAATATATGAAATGAATTATTAAATTGATTCATCTATGTTACGATATTGGCACTTATGTGGTGACGTTTTATGTTTTCAATATAGAAATTTTTAAATCCTTTAACTTTTAAAATCACATTTTAAACCCAAATAAGTCTTAAAAATATTTTTAGTGTCAACTAAATTATATGAGCCGGGATAAGCTCGTTTACCTGTTTAAAAGTTCGGTTCCATTGTTAATAATTCTAAATCATCGAAAAATATCGTTTCTAATTTTATACTCGTCGAAATAACTATACTCGTTAACGAGCTGCCAACCCATTTGGGGCTCGAACCGAGAGTTCGATAACTATGCATGTAATATATCTCTACGTCAAATTTTATAAATGAAAGTAGTATGAATGTTCCCTACATCATAGATAAGCCCATGCAGATGTCCAACCCGCGACATCCGTAACTGACTCAAATGAAACTGTATTCTCTTGACTAATGTCAGTCCAAGTCGAACAGGGACGTTAATCCCGATAGATCTATCCATAACATTCGCGCTTACAAGTAATTAACGGTTCATGATAAATCGGGCAAATAACAACTTGGGTTAAATCGGGACTTAGACCAATCAGTAATGTATAATTGTACTTGTGTTCACATGTTTAAAATAAGCAATGTTCTCACCCTGATAATAGTAGAGTAGGGGATATGGAAACTCACCTTGTCAATTAATCGCCTGGAATTGATAATGGATCAATGCACGTCAAATAGTGACTCAGTCAAACACCTAAGTAATTATGACAAATATGAGTTTATATTCTAAAAACTTAATGTATGAAATGACTTATGCAAATGGGTCATCACGGGCACTGTTGTTTATGAGTTAACGTTTTACGTTTTCAAAATGTTGATTAAACCGTTGGCTCTAGGGACGAATTTACAACTATAAGTACATATACAAGAATTGATACTATTATGCGTCGTAACTTATATTTACTGGTTCATGTGGTCTATATCTCAGGAAAATATAGACATTATTTGTAAGTTACTAAGTTTATATATTTTCTTATCGCGTTTATTTATTTATACCGCAATCGTCAATTAATTTGTAAAATTATCAGTTTTATATATCACGTTTCGTTCGACTCGTTTAATTAGTTTATAAAGAATATTTATTTACAGCTAATACCCTTAAGTTTCAAAATAACGAATTTTAGTCCCTCTATTTTCTAAACCAAGTAAATTACACAATTAACCATTAAACTTTCGTGTGATTGTTTTTGATCTCTTGACTTTCCAAAATAGTATTATATATAATATGTGACTTTTATGTTTTTAAATTTTCGCTTTAACTCTTATGACTTTTAAGTTTTAAAACCCAAATAAGCCTTAAAAATAGTTTTAGTGTTTTATAAACTGTGTTAAGTTTATTTACCCGTTTAAAACTCGGTTTCGTTGTTACCCATTTCTAAGTCATCGAAAAACATCATTTGAATTTTCCACTTATCGAAGTAACCATTGGCTCGTTAAAGAATTTCCCAACCCTTTCGGATTTGGCTGGAACGACCCGAGGTCTTGAACAGCATGCATGTTTCCCATATTCCTTTACATCCCAATTTTATAAAATGACTTATACATATGTGGGCCTATATATACATGCATTGTCTCTCTACATTACAAACAAACGCATGGCCTACTTCCTCTTTCTCTTTTCTATTTTCTGACACGTCCCAACAGTGGGTTTTATTACGACTGTTGTGGTTTCTTGTGCTCCCTAACTCACTCAAAATATATATATCTAGTTCTTCCATTAATCCCACAAGGTGCCCAACTTGAATACTTGGTTACGAGGTCTTTAAATGTTAGGCTATACGGACTATGGGCGCGCCTGAGTAGGCCCAACAGCGGCTGCTGTGGCCACGCCTCTTTGCAGTGCAACAGCCGCAACAAGCAGCAGCCTGTGGTGGCTGTTGGCACGCATTGGGTGTGTCTCAAGTGGTAGCCATTTGTCAAGCGTAACGGGTTCTTAGTACGGACCAACGAACACGATGGGTTCGTCTTTACCAGAACATGTGACGTGCTAACAACAAGTAAAAGTCTCGATGTAGTCTTGGGTCACATGGTCACGTCCATAATACATGTCGAGTTCACCACATAAGAGGTTCTACAACAATTTACGCGAAATCCTAGTGTTTTGTTAGTCCTTAGCGAGCCAACGTAGCATATCATATACGTGTTTAAGGTTAATGCAATTTCCTTGTTTCGTTATTTATTTTCATGCGTGATATGTTATTTACAAGGTTTACTACACGTTGTTATTCTATGCATGGCATGATTAAATCCTTGCATGCGTACGCACATACTAGTCACGCATGGGTCATGCGTCGCGTGCTAGCCAACAAAGCTGAGGCCTTCGTCTAGTTAGCCAAGACTAGACGTGCTTTGGTTTTGGTCGAATGCGAGGCTACAAGGTAAACGACATAGCTAGACTAAAAGATGACTCACCGAAGTCCAAGTTTGACACACGACGAGGAATGATGATGGTGTCAAGAGAGCTCGAACCCTCCTTGCTTCTACCCTTTTAAAACCCGACGTCTCTAGACTTGTGAATCCCATGAAAATCCTAGACTCGAACCTTATTGCTTACTTCTTATTTTTGAAGGTTTACATATGCTAAAAGCGTGCATGCATGGCCTTATTTATACTCAATTTATCACTCGGTTCCTGAAACTTTTCCATTTGCATGAGAAATGGTATTATTGGTGTTTACTATTAGTGAATCTACTCATGATGGTGTTTTATAAAACTATTTGCCATCATTGACCTCATGGGTGCCTACTATCCTTGACCTCAGTTGATAATTTGAATCAGTTATTGTGACATGTGAATGAGAGAAGGGTACCAGGTGATGAGACGTATCCATTTTTTAAGATTTGAAAAGAAGTAAGGAAATAGTGGGGTAGTATGTAAGTGTGCATAATAATGTATATGGTTTTGTAAAATGATACGAGTAAACGGCTTCGTTTCACATATGTAAAATAAGTAGGGTTTTTATCGTTACATGTTCTAAAATATCCTTTTAGACACAAGAGCAAAATGGTGATATTCGCGTGCTAATTAAACTTTTCATGACCAGGAGTAATGCATGACGATTATAAAATGACTTATCGTTGAGATTAACGGTAAAATTTGCAAACTTATAGTACATAACTTTTACTTAACGAAAAGAGAAATCTAATTTCTTACGGGGTGCCACAACTTTACTCAATTAAGTTATTTATTACGGTATCACATATTTTCTATACATCTAATGTATAAATAGTGTTACCTTTTTAAAATTGACGATTCAACATGTTTCCAAATTTAAAGATTAAAGAATGGTCAAAAATGTGTACAAAGAGGCATGCAAAACAAACTTTGTAGCACTAATTTAAAAAAAACTTTACTAATGACACTGTAGTGACATGCCATGGTTCACGGTAACTCTAATCGAACGCATAAAGAAGCGGATAATCATGTCAGCGCGAAGCTTATTAAAAACCTGAAATCTTTAGGAAAATCCTCCTTAAACTTCTCTTATAGTTTGTTCTAGTGGATGAGTCGTACTTCCCATGAGTCCATAGCGTCCAGTTTTAAAAATAAAACTTTAATTTGGAAAACACATTATGAACTATAAATAGTCCATAATAAATCTCATTTCATAATAGTTAGTCATGTTTATATTTTATTTTTTAAAAAACCCTTTTATTTTCTCACAAGTCAAACTTAAATTAAAACAATATAAACACAAAACTAATTCACATAACAATTATTCAAATAACAACACTTAACAATTAAGTCATGCGAATATCAAGATATGATCCTAATTATCTAATAATTAAAACATGTATATATTCATATAAGGCTTCTTCTTCTTATAAACTCCGGCCACATCCATCGACATAATCGATTGCGTAAGCCTTATACAAATATACACCACATAGCACATAAAATTTAATCATCTTTAAGGCCCCTAAAGACATAGGCAAGGTCTTCCCTAGCTTTTAAAGTAGTGGATTGAAACCACATAAATTTAATGTTTATGTTTTAATACTTGATCATCATATTTACATAAAAAATTCTTTAACAATTAACAAGATTAATATCACATATCCCTCCATGATAAATTGCATGTATTTATCATGGATTCCAAATTAACAATTAATTTAAACATAAAACCGATTAATTTACAATTAAACACATCAAGTTTTATCTTATAAAATTGCATACAACCTAGAATTCGTCTAATTAATTTTATAACCAATAAAGATTGAATCTTGATGCACAAAGATCGAATCTTGATGAATAAAACGCCCAAAGGGCTTAAAAAATTAATCAAGAACCCTAATTTTTGTCTAATTTTATTTACTTGTAATTACAAATTCTACACGTTGGCTCGTGATGCCACTGTTGGGATTTTTGGATCTAATTAACAATTAAACATATCACGAGTACGCAGCGGAAAGATCAAACACATATAGAACTTATAATTAACAAGGGATTGAAGATGTATACCTTTTAGCAAAAAACGTTACACCGTCTTCAATATACGCGTGTATAACACCACGCGAAACCACCAAGGATCAAAAGAATAATCCCTCTAAGTTTACACACACAATACGTTCTTAGCAAACAACGTGTATGCTAGTACTAGTAGTGATTTACCAAACGATAACCTTTGTTTTTGAATCAATCAACACACGAACAAAACCTCCACGAATGTGGTATAAAACCACAAAACCAAAACCCTAAAGGGTTGTTTGATCGATCGCACGACAGGAGGAGGAAAACCAAAAACCTCAAGGGTTTTGAGGTTTGGTCGAACAAGGGAGAGAGCAAGCGAGATAGTTAGGGTTTTTAGGTTTCAAGTTATCAACATACAATAACCCTAAGACATTCTTTTATACTCCTCTTGACTTGGTGAGCAAGCAAAGTCTCCCACCTCTTCTTGGAGGGGTATTCGGCCAACTAGGAGAAGGAAAGGGGCAAACCTCACCCTTCTTTTATTTGGTTTTTACTTATTTAGTCCTTTAAACCTTTTAACGACTTAATATTTATTTCTCGTTAAACATTTAAAGATCGTTTGTTAAAACACTAATTAATATATTACATTAATATATTAAATACACTGTTTTACATATTAACGTGTGCGTCCCCTTAGGCTCGAATAATTCCCGGACATATATAATTTATATTTTTTCATAATCCAACACGAACCACCACTCAGCAACGAACAAGAAGATGGATTTTCAAAGAGATCGATCAAGGACCAGTTTATGATAAAGCTCAGATGAAACCTTTGATAGTTGTGACAACCGATAGAATAGAATAACCCTAAAGACGAAAGTATTAATCGATTTTAACAAAGTTTAACCAAAAAATGATCAAACCTAAAAGGGACGATTAATATAGTGATTTAGGGATTGACGAAAGCTTAAACAACAAATTAATGAGGACAATCAGCGATTAAAAAGAAGAAGACCAGATAAGGTATTAGTTTTCTCCAAATTCGCCAGGGAGGGTTATTTTAAATTTGTGATATTAATATCATTTTTATTTTGTTGTGTTGTGTGTAATAATCTTTCATACGTGTTACTATTAAATCTATAAAAAAATTATTTATAACTAGTTATAATATCCATGCAAGCACGTAGTTTTAACAAAAAAATTTAGTTAAGTACTAGTTATAAAACCCATACATGCACGAAATGTTTTCTAATTTTTTTTAATTATATGTTCTTATCGAGTTAAATATAAGCAAATTAAAGTATCTACATGTTTTTACTTGGATTAAAAATAGAAAATCTTAAGTATATATGTTTTTATTTATTTATGCATTTCTCATGTAGTTATAAGTATCGTGAGCCGACACTGCTGCGAAGTCGTCAAGCCGAGGGATTGGTTTGAGGGAGTAAGTCGGCTTGAGTGCATTGTGGAGCCGCAGCTTGAGCCGACACTATTCACACGTCGAGCCGAGTGGATGGCATGGGTGATTAAAACAATAGTTTAGTGATTTTATAGTTGGTTTTGATTAGCTGTCCTTGGATGATTAAAAAATTGGTATATGATTTCTTAGTGGTTTTAATTAGGTTTTATTTAATTTTATTGCATAGTGTACACCTGTTCTTGATTATATTAGGTTTGTAGCTAATTTCAAAGCCATTTAATCACAACAACCACATGTAGCATCTCATATTTTTGGTTTCTAATTTCTCTCTCTAGACACACATGTATTGATTCTTTAGTTTAGCTGCTTTAGATCTAAAGTAGTGTTGATCGTTTAAGGTTTTAGTGTTTCAAGAATCTATGTCAAGGTTTGATTCCTATCATATTCTTTAATCCATGGTACTTTGTCTTCTTTTTTAAGTTTTTAGATCTATGAGTATGTGCTTCTGTTTGTGTTTGTTTAAATTGTGTGATAACTCTCATAAGTGATAATAAGTTGTGCTTTCTTATGGCTTGCTACAGGTTGTGGTGACCGTTTAGGGTTTCGGTATTATAAGAATCCATGCAGAGGCTTCATTGTTATCAGATTCGTTAATGCATGGTATTTTTATTTCTTTTTTAGTTTTTTGATTCGTGGATATGTGTTTGTTTAAGTTTTGTGATAAGTGTGATATGTGATCCTAAGTTGTGATTTTACATGGCTTACTGCATGTTGTCCTTTATTTGATTTCTAGACATGTGTTTGTCTTTGTTTAACTTATATTTCCTGGTTTTGTAAATGCTTAAAGGTGTGTTTTATTTAGTTATGATGATGTTTTAAGGTTTTTTCTGACTGTGTAAAATGGTAGGATGGTTTGGTGTGAGATTAGGTGTGTGATCGTATGTGTTGTAAGCTATATTTTGTTTGGATGTTGCATGTCTTTTATGTTGGTCATAAGTGTTGTTTTGATGTGCAAAATGCAGAGATGTTGACTACAAAAATTGATTCGCCTCAGCCACCTTTATTGTCACGTCTGAGGTGGGGAATTTGTGGATACGTATCTGTATTAAGGTGTGTTTATAAGGATATATGGCAAAATTGAAGGGTGTCTTCGGCACTGTGTGATGTAGTTGTGGTGGTATGTTTTAGATTTCTCTTTATGATACGTGGATGATATGTGGTCAATGGTGTTGGTTTGATAAATGTCCTTTTGCCAAGTGGAATTGAGGAACCAGTGACATTTCTCTTGAGTTATGGGTTCCAATTTTGTAGGTGATATAACACGTGTTTTGTTTGGCACGCCAAATAGGTCACGTCTTATAGCGCCTTTAAAATTAGTAGTTGTGGCGACAGTTCATACATAGCATATAAAATAATCAATTCTTTAAGGATGTTGTTGTTTATAGCACATGATGTGGGTATCTGTTTTTGTATTATTTTTTTATATAAATGTCATACATGTATTGTGGTTTTGGGAAAATCACAATCGTTTAGTGATGATATGAGATGTGTATAATCATAAGTGTTATAAGGTGTATTTTATTTTCCTGTGGCGAAATGGATATGTGTTCTTATATTTGTTTCTATATCTCTAGAGTTCCAAAACCGTTTGATTGTCTTTAGAGTCTCGAACCTCATTAAGATTGTGTTCTAATATCTGAATTCACGATTTCAAGTTGCCATTGACATTGTTATCATGGGAAATCTATGTATAGCGCAGGCATAAGTTTTCACCACACATATTAGCATTGTAGGTGCAGATTTTACTTTTGACGGTAATACTTTTCATTGTCAGGCATTAGTATATGGTAGTGCAGCTTTTAGTGCGCGTTATGCGGTGTTTATGTAAATCTGATATATATGGTAGTTGTTTGCCTTTGATGCTTCTGTGACCTGATTGGTCTTCATTTTTTCATGCCGAGAAAATGTAATGGATAAAAATCCAATCGTGGTTTGTTCCTGATGTGGTATCTAACCATAGGCATATATGTTTTTGGACCAGTTATTAATATGTTGTTATTTTGTGTTTACGTTATCCAAGAGATACCAGTTCGACGTGTAAATGTTGGAGTCAGGAAGATGGAAGAAATAGATGTAAAACTTATGTATCTTTCTTGCAAGGGGGTTACATTACAAAGTGTGCCCATATTAATAGGCCATCACCGCAAGGCAAGGAAATAGGTTAATTATTCGTCGGTTCGTTTAGCGGGCAAATGTAGACTAAAGAATGGAAAGTCAAACCCATATATTGTCGGTTTTCTTCCTCCCTCCATTTATCATTGTATAAGATAATTCACTCTTCATCCCTGTTCATACTTCAGGAGGTTAAAGTTAAGCTGTTTGAATTTATAAGAGCTTGTGATGATAGGATTAGAATGTGTTATGGTTGAAACCAAACGGCATTTCGCATGCATCTTACTAACTTAGTAACCATCGTAGATAGACCCTCTTTTAAACATTCAGTCTTCAACCACCGAGACGTTGTTTCAATTTTTTTAGGGCATACAAGGTATGCGAGATGGCAGTGTCAAATGGGTTAGGACTGTCGTAAGTATGTTTGGATTGATAAAATGATGGGATGCAAAGGTATGCTTATGTTTGTGTTATAACATGTTTCATTTTGTTTTGTCTAAAAGGTAAGTGAAACATGTTGCTACGTTTTGGGTTAGGTCTGCAGACTGGAATTTGCTCTGACGAAGCAAGCGGATCCCATTCTGCCCATGCCTGACACTGACAACGGGCGATTTACTCCCCTGGCTAGATAGGTTTGCTGTGTTGGGAAGTGCTCATGTCATACGAATATTTATACGGCTAGGAATACGTGAGCCTGCGGGGGTCACACACTTATACACATAGATATTACTCTATTAGTATATATAATAATATAAGTATATATTATTATATATATTAATTGTCCTAACGATTATACTTAACGGCCGTGAATTAGTTCATTTACGAATAATTAACTTTAAGTCCCTTAATCAATATGTAATGTACATAATAATTAAACTAAGTCAAAAAGTCAACAATGGGGGCTTGTGGGCTTAAGATAGGGACGGCCAAACTAAGGGAGAGAGAAGGGATGGGCTTTTGATGGCTTTGGCCCTAAGTCATCTAGTTATAGGGTGCCCTAATCCTAACACTATATAAACAAGGACCCTAAGCATCATTTAATCATCACATCTTCTCTTCTCTTCTCTCTTTGGTCGATCCAAGAAAAACCTATGAAAGGGATTTCGAGTTTCGATCTTCTTAAGTATATCGGGTACGAGGTATTCGATAATCGTTAGTCGGCGAACTAGCATTCAGGTAATATCGGGTGATGTGTAGTGTGGATACACATAGAGGTTACTTCCTTTAGTAACTCGGTTAATGGTTTCGCACATCTCATTGTATACACGTGCATATACTACAAGCTTTGTTGTTCGATAGCTTATTTGCTAAAAGGTACGCAGTTTACTTTTATTTATTTATGTTAATTATATATGCTATGTGTCTTTCTTTTCTGTTGCGTAGCTCGTATAATATTATGTGTAATATTAAATTATTAGATAACTAATTCCAACAGTGGCATCACGAGCCATTCATATAGCTATATAGTTACATGAAAAAAACGGTAAAAACGCATATTTGTGCTATTTTTCTTTTTTGTTGTGTGTGATCACGATTAGAGTTTTATTTTGTGAAATAATGACTCCTAAGATTCACCTAAAATCTGGAAAAATAAATATGGTTAGGGTTTTTACTCGATCCGACACGCTTGTTATGTAACTTGGCTTATAATTTGCGCGATTTTGCTTATTTATGTTTATTTACTTGTTTAAATAGATAAATCGATAAACCATGATTATACATGCATATAATTCGTGGTTAATGAGCTTAATATGTTTATTATACATTCTTGTTAATGTGGTACACTTGTTTGAAGCTTAAAACTTGATATGCCTTGAATTTGCAAGCTTGATTAGTCGTTTCTGAGTGCTGAATGCTTGACCCTCGTCCACTAAAAACTGATTTCTTGAAAATCTGTGAGGAGTTAGGTCATAAATTTTTTTAGGATTTCATAACTCTATTACCTACATTTCTGTTTAGTGCCAAAAGAGGGAAATATTTTTTCCTTGCGTGCTTGTGACCTGAAGTCGGAAATTCTGCTCAATCAGCTTTACAGTTTTCTGGTTTATACCAAGTTTAATGACTTTTGTAATCGAGTAATCAATGTATGTGAACCACGTGTTCTGGGATGATTCCGACAACATATTGGGGGTCTTATTTTGGTGTTTGATTGCGTATATTGGTTGTGTTTTATATGCATTAAATGTCTACGTATTTTAGTATGATTAATTATTCGATTTGTTTTTGCTTATTCATATAATGTGGTGTTTTATTATATATATGCAAAAAATAATTTTCAAAAATTAATATGGACTAAAAGTACTCGTTCATTATGCTTATTGTATTTATATTGATATGTACACTTTGCTAGACCGTGTTGCGATATATATGTAAACTTGTTATTTCTTGCAACGTTCTATAACGCATGGGTTTAGTGGTTCCCGAAAGGGATCCCGCGACGGAACAACGCAAGAATAAACATTTTTACTTATACGATTTAACAATATTAAGAGTATGTCAGAATTTTTACTGTAGATGGAATAAATCCCTTGCGGGTATGTATCTAGGATTTGATTATTTCCCATGGAGATTTAACCTTATCCGTAGTAATTTAATTACTTATACTTAAAATATTGTAAACTAAATGTATTATCCCTAATTTTATAGATCCTTTGTGGATTATAAAATATATGGGATGTTTTTAATACATAGAAATTAAAAAAAATATGAAAACATTTTTAAATTGCTATTGTTACAAGGATGTATGCATGCTTCCTTGTACACAATATTTTTTTGTACACTTGTTTTATCAAAATACTTATACCCTTTCTAATTATGTCATTTGTCACTCAATTTGTGAGAACACTTGCATATTGGTTTTTACACTGCTTGAGAAGTAGGTGAATTACAAATCCCAAGGTGTTTTATTTACTATGCGTGAGACCTAGTGCGATTTAACACATGTTCTCAATTGGACGACTTAAATCGAGTTAAGCTGGTGAGACCTTAACCCGAGGCATACAATGGGGCCGAAACATGCCAACTTGACAATGTTATTCTGGATAATATTGCCTTGATCTTGACGTTATAATTCTGGATTATGATGTCTTGGGGCCCCATACAAACTAAGAGTTGCACAAGTAGGATATTATCAACCATTGATTACCTTTTGAGTTCACCATTGCTAGCAGATCAACTGATGTGATGGTGGAATTTCACGTTGGATCTTAGACTCTTGTTAAAATTAATTGTTTATTTATATAAACGTGGGTAGTTAATTTTTTAAGTGATTACTTATCGAAAATGCTAAAAGATGAACTTTGTAAGATTTTTTAATGTAAATGCAACGTATACCGTAAACAAAGGTTTATTCTTTACTTGTGAAAGATAAACCGTGTCTATCTTCCTTGGGAAAAAGAGACTACTTCCTATACTTTTTACTTGTGAAAAAGATATAATAGGAACATTATAATTATCCTAAATTCTAATCGAACTCGTACCAAAGTTAACTTACAGTTAAGTTAAATGCAACTTCTTAATACTTTTCAAAATGACTTAAATTCCCCTTATTCGGTTTTTTTGAAATCTTTAAATCAAATAAGAAACTTGGATAACTAAGAGAACTTGTGTCATAGATACCAAAAATAATATAACTTGTTGTAATCAAATTATAGTTAACAGGTTTGAATTGAAAGTACGGAAATATCATCAGGCAAAACTAGAAAGGCGATAATTAGAAGAACTATGTGTAATAATTGTTTTCCTTAACTCGGGGGGGGGGGGGGTGGGGGGGGGGGGGGGGGGGGCGGGGGAGTGGGGGTGGGGGGGGGGGGGGGGGGGGGGGGGGGGGGGGGGGGGGGGGTGGGGGGGGGGGGGGGGGGGGGGGAGGGGGGGGGGGGGGGGGGGGGGGGTGGGCGGTGTGGGGGGGGGGTATTCAACATTAGTATTATCTCAGTCTTGTTCATTAGTTAAAAGGAGTTATTCATCGATAAAAAGTGTTGTACATCAATAAAAAGATTTGTTCATCATATGCGATGTTAATCAATAAAAATAGTTGTTCATCATAGACGTTGTTTGATGCGGTGGGTTGCAACGCAGAAGTTTTACAACCCTCCAAGGCAGAATACCTAACCATTGTAGTATAGTATAGGTAAGACTCAGGGGATTGATCGTTCTCTAGGGGAATAGTTTAGGTAGGCTCGAATTGTATGTTTGCTAAGGTCTAGGGATATGATAGAATATTATTTTTAATATTTTTTATATCTTTTAGAAAGCAAGTAAAATATCAGTTATTGAAGAAGGGTTAGATTAAACTACTAAATTAAACTACTCCTGAATTATGTAGAAAAGTAAATGATGAAAAAATCCATATGTTAAACAATCGTGTTTACCTAATCATAATGTGCCACTAACTCCCAGTTGTTTTCCCCTGATTTTATTTCCCGTTACCCTTGTTAGTGTAATGTGTAAGTATTCCTAATTCAGCAGCGGGTTGGTCAAGTCCGCTATCTACATGACAACCTAATGGTGGTTACCTGCAGACATCGCTCATGTCCATAGTAAAACCATACACGCAATAAATAAATAATTCGGAATCCCACCCAAAGTGATCTAATATGAAGAATCCAAATCCATTATCTCTCTAACCTACCGTGTTCCCTAGACGTCTAACTATGATATGTAAGATCAAATAGCTAAGATTTTATAAAGCTTAATAACGCTCACGTACCCCTAACAAGAAAGCAACATAAAAGAGATTTAACAACTAAGTTTCATGCAATCATAAGCAAACACATATAAATTTAGTCAATCATGTTAATTGAAAGTGAAGAACGATTAATCAAACAACACATAGACATATTGAATGATGAAAAGGGTGAAAGTACTTCACATTCAATGAACATGATAATCAATGAGTATAAAATAAAACCCCTAAAAATTGACCAATATATTAACTATTAAGTTTCCTCTTGTTTTTCCACCACAAAATATGAAAAATAAGGTTTGTATATATAGGAAATCGGTTTTAACGGCGTCACTAAGGTTTCCTGACGCCGTTAGCCCGCCAAATATTCTATGGGCTTCTCTTTGTCGTCTATTGTGACGTCGTCACACTACGGGTTAACACCGTCACTCTTTAATCCTGACGACGTCAGGAGTAATTTCTGACGCCGTTTCCACGCACTGAGAAGTCACACTTTTAATTAAAAATTTCACTTTCCCGGCACTTTTGGTGAAGGCGTCAGAATGGGAGTCACAAGCTTGAAGTGTTGTGTTTTTGAATAGTTTCTCCCTAAATCGAGCCCAAGACAAGTGCTTTTCCTAAAAAAGATTTCAAATGCTAAAACATATAAAAGAAACGATTAAGTACAATATTTGGGCATATTTGCATGATTTTGGGGTTAAATGGCCCCGAAAAAGTGTATAAAATGACACCTCATCAAATACCCCTACACTTGATATTTGCTTGTCCTCAAGCAAATGAGCTTTTCTACCTAGTAAATAGTAAAGTCGGGGGCATTTAACCTACTAAATAAAGATAGTTTATGGCATAACCGGATTAACCTCGTAATTAAAAGCACAAAAATTATATACTCTGCTTAAGATAGGGATGTTGGTTTGGGGGGAAGCTGATTCAGAAACTTCGCCAAAAAGGAGTCTATGAAGAAAGCTTTTCAAGACATGCTGCATGAATTGGGGGGAAGTTAATCCAGTTCATGCATACTACAATGGTTCCTGTACAAGTAAAGACAATGAAGATCCAAGCTGGAGTACAAGTTTCAAGACCAGGAGAACTTCGAAGACATCTTCAGCTTTGGAAGCGCTTTGGAAGACGTTATTTATGTTGTATTTGTACAAGATAGGAACATTGTAAGTAATTCCATATGTCCACATATTGGGGGAAGATTGTTAGCCTTAAAATATGGTGACATATCGGAATTACATTAGTTTTCATTAGGCAAGAACTACAGGGACTATAACTGTTAAGATAGTATAGTGTCCCTTGTCTTGACCTATATATACCCCCTCCATACTTCCATGGAGGGGTGAGGATTCATTTTGTAAAAAGAGTGTGTGTTCTTGTTTCTCTCTCTAGACACACACCTCTTCCCATCTTTTTCCTTTCTCTCTAATAATATGGCTAAACATTTGTTCAATCCTCCCCGACCTCCGGATCTTTCTTGTGTAGCTAGTGATTTCTTATTATAACAATTGGTATCAAGAGCTAACCGGGGGTGTATTGTATTCGAGTGTGTTGTGTTAGTGATTTCGTTCTTTGATAAGCTTAGTGGTTCGAGTTTGTTACTTGGCTTAAAAGCGTGTCCTCGTAGTTCTTTCATGCGTTGCTAAGTCATACGCACGTTCAAAAGAAGATAAAAACGTCAAAAGTACGAGTTTGGTTCGAACGAGCATATTACTAGTAAGGATCGAACAAGTGTAAGTGTGCAAGGTTCGAACGAGCGAATTCAACAAGGTTCGAACGAGTTTGGATCGAACTAGCGAAGATCGAACGAGTAGTGTGTTTGGTTCGAACTAGGTCAATCGAACTAGCACCATCGAACGAGTGAAATTTCTTTTGGTTCGTACTAGCACCATCGAACGAGTGACATCGAACAAAGACCATCGAACTAGTAGACCATCGAACGAGTAACAATCGAACGAGGGAAAACTTGATCACTCGAACGAGGGAAAACTTAGACCATCGAACAAGAGACCATCGAACGAGTAGAAACCTTAAAGGATCGAACGAGCGGTCTTTGCAAGGATCGAACGAGTGGTTTTTCACAGGTCCGAACGAGTATTTTGTTTGAAGACCGAACGAGTACTCGTTCACGTGTTTTCGGTTTTCGGTTTCGAGTGTCGGTAATCTACGTGACTTATAACGTATACCGTTCCGATCGTGTCGTCGTTTCGATCAACGTGGTATATTTAGATTTTACCGACGATAACCGTACGACTCCGCGGGATTAAAATCATAAACGTTCCATTTTTTCTCATGTTTATCAAAGTTCAACAAAGATGACATATGAACAGAAGTAAAACGTGTGCATTTTTTAACATATTTCCAATTTTACATTTATGGCCCCTCAACTTTAAAACAATTTTTTTTACATTTAAATTTTAACTTGCTTATATTAAACTTTTGTTTTTTAAAGCAAGATTAAAATATAACCTTTTACTTTCAAACTTTTTCATTTTTTTTTCACTTTTAAACTTTTAATTTTTGTTATTTTTTAGTTTTACATTTTAGTTTTTCAAAATTTTCAATTTTAGCCCTTTCGTTGTAAGAAATTTCACCGTTCATCGTTTTTGCTCAACAAATCGTTAACGAAAGTTCAAGTTCTTCAACGACAACAACGATTTCAACATCAATTCATTTTTGTTTTACGGTTTCTTCTTGATTTTGTAAAATCCCGCGAAAGATACGATTGAAGATGAAATTCTTTTTAGGACTACAGATCCACCAGTCCCCAAAAGGTATTTTTATCAATCAGGCCAAGTAGCTTTAGAATTCTGAAAACTCGCATAATATGGGACAATTGTCACTTCTATTGGTACACATTGGCTAACTAAACCCAAACTAGATGTAGATTTGAGTGGAGAACCCGTAGACCAATCTGATTATCGTAGTAAAATCGGGTCACTCAAGCACGACCAACTCAAAAGCACCTCAAGGAGGTTAAAAGAATAAAACCATCAGTTTTAGGAAAACCGACTCCTTTTTCAAATTCTCCTGAAATAAGAAGTTTTCAAACAAAACAGTCGGTTAATAAAACTAATGTGTCGGATGGTTCATCTAAACAAGTCACTCAACAGAATTCGCCTCAGTATAGAAACCAAGCGGAAATACACATGAATACGCTTACACTAGGAATGTATAGAATTGCCACTAGCACAACACAAAACAGAGAACCTCAGTTACCTCATGCTTCTAGGAATACTAGTCCTCACGTGTCTACATCTACAGGAGTAAATCACTCTACTAGTGTTAGCAGACCACCGCTTAAGAGCTATCAAGTTAAAGATAAGGTCGTGCCAAACAATAGTCAAGTGAAGTTTACAAAGACAAATGGTATCTGCTAAAAATAACACTTCAGGCCCCGTTCCTCAATGTTCAAATGACGTTTGTTCACATCAGTTCAGGCCTCGTTCTTCATCAAATGACTTCTGATCATAACCGTTCAGAACTCGGAATTCAAGACCACAGCAATGAACAGTCAAGTTCAAAGCTGGTTCCAAAAGTTGTTCCTTAAGCAAACAAGACAGCTACATCACGACAAGAGTTGGAATTACTATTCCACCATCATATAGCAATGCTGAGGACAACAGGTAAATAAATACAAAATCAGAAAAACAGAAATTTTTTTCCAAAAATAATCTTCTCGACATGTCTCTTGGAATCGATAACATTTACGTGCTTAGAAATGTCGATTAACATTGACACGGGCGTGTAAATGAAGTTCGAGCGAGAGTTTTCAAATAGTTTCAAAACATGTCATTTCTAATTTTCTAGATGGCTTATGTGCAAATGTCAGTACATAACGGACTTCATATAAAAGGAAGGTTATAACTTATCCTCACAACGAGAAAAATTAACGTTTCTCGGTCTTGCGATGTTCTTTACAAAGACATCATGTTTTTAGCTCAAGAAAAAGGATAATGTTACGTTTCAGTGCGGCTTACCCTTTGCGTTTAGAAGAAGAAGTCTCTAACATTTTGTTTTTCAAAAGTGAACAAATTTTTTCAAGAATTTCTCGATGACAATTTATAAATCTTCAAAATTGTGTGGTTTACCACTCCATCCTCACATGTTTTCAAAAGACAATAAATTTTTCAATTGGTCCTAATTTTTGAGGGGGTCGTTTTTCGAAAAACAATTTTTAATGTTTTTGGACACATCAACAAACGGCAACAACTCTTATGTATTCAAAAAACATTATCAAATATGTTCCAAACCATTTCATGCTGATAATATTTTCTACCACAGAATTTTCCAAGACATATTTTAATCACAAGGTATTTCAAAACTAAGTGTTTGTATTATTTAAAATAAGGGGAGGAAAGAAGAATTTAAAATATGATCTATTCGTTACTCAATGTTGCTGAAAAGTTAAGAAAAGGTTTTATGGTTCGATCTATACCTAACAACATCTTTATTTCACGCGATTCTGAAGTCATAAGGTGGTTAGGTTTGGAATCAATTCTTTGATCCAACCAAAACCGGATGGGATCTACCAAGGATAATCCAAAAGTTAGAAAAATAGCAGTTCCTTAGTATGATTGGAAATGAATGTATATGGGAATAACGTCCGACTAAGATTGGTAACAACTGGAACAATAACAAAAGTGTTAGTATGACGTTCACTGGTAAGCATGAAGGCGTTTGAGAATGATAAAAGAAATGTATGGATTAAGAAAGGTGTAAAGGAAAGAAGCCCTCCACACAAAACTTAAAGGCAGAAAACCAGGTCCAATACATATGCTGTCAGAATCACAAGGTTGATTGTTGACTGAAAATGAACACATGGACAAGTGTGCAATGCACACCTTCCCAGCCATTCGGGTTGCTCTCTACAGAATACTTGTCTCATTTGTCACGGTGATACAACACATTTATCTATTGAAATTCATTCCGAGATCGTTGATATTGAATAGGTGGGCAGGAACTGCTCCAGCCTTCGAGTGTACTAAAACCATAAAACACACTAAATCAAGTCTAGAGCCAAGAGATCATAAAAAATCTCGTTAGGAACATTCCATTTCAATACACTTGTTGAACATCCATCAAAGTTTACAAGCTGTTAACAAGAGTCTACTCATATCTTGTGATTTTTGCCAGAAATATGGTGATTACTAATTTATTCACAATGAAGATGGAATCTGCTTTGAGCCAGCATCAAACATGCTCTTGGTAGGTGACTTGCGAGATTTTTTATGAATTCACAATCTTGTGGACATCTGGATATCGATTTGGTCCATGTAAATGAATTGACGGTTGATGAATTTGATTAAAGCTCAAAAACTCACGATGTGTTTCAAAAACGCTTTTACAAGTAAAACGTCGATTGATTTCAAATCAATTTTCTTCGGTTATCACTCACGTAAACCTACAGTCAAACGGTGGTGACGGCAACCTCAATCCCATTCAAATGCTCAATCTACCAAAGATAAACTATCTAGAAAGCTTAAGATTTAAAGACAAAGACTTCCGCTAACTCTGATTTAAAGCTTTCAAGATATTGCAATAGTCGTGAGCATGTTGGTCAAAGATAGTTCCAAGATGGCATTAGCACGATAAAGAGACAAGGGATCAATGTTAAGATCGCAAAGCATGAAGGAACAAAAACCTACAACAAAGAAACAAAGAAAAAGACAAGACACATGAGCTTTTAAACGACAAAAAGCAATATCATTTATCTCATGAGGTGTGTCATCAATGAACTACTTCTGGGGGAGATTGTTAGCCTCACAATAATTGAGCCGAACTGGAATAGGAAGTTCGTTCATTACATGCACAAGTCTCGGTCATTTAATGTATTCTTGGTATGTTTTTAGTGTTTTAAGCATGTTTTCCTAGGTAAATGGTATGTGTAATTAAGCACATACCAATAACCAGATGTAGACCGCCTGGTAGTAGGGCAACCCGCCTAATCAGCATCGGTATATGCAGCAAGAGAGCTTGTAATGGATGCATAAAGTTGGAGCCCAAAGTCTAATGTGCCACGTACATATCGGAGAACTCTCTTAAGAGCTGCCAAATGAGGCTCTCGAGGATCATGCATATGAAGGAAAACCTGTTGCATTGCATAAGAGATATCTGGACGAGTAAATGTAAAGTACTGCAAACCACCTGCAAGACTGAGATAAAGAGTAGGGTCAGAAATAGGATCCCCGTCAGAACCAAGTTCCGTGTCAACCGGCGTCCGAGTTGGATTACAATTAGCCATATAAGCCCTTTTCAAAAGCTCCAAAGCATATTTATTTTGAGACAGAAACATGCCTGTAGAGTCACGCGTGACAGAAATCCCCAAGAAGTAATTAAGCGCCCCCAAATCAGTCATATCAAACTCTTTATAAAGAGAGGAGATAATACGTCGAAGTAAATTCGTATAAGATGCCGTGAGTACAATATCATCAACATAAATCAATAAATATGCAACCTCAGAACCATTTTGATAAATAAACAATGAAGAATCACATCTACTAGAAGAGAAGCCAACACGTAAAGCATAACAAGCAAATCGTTGAAACCAAGCACGATGTGCCTACTTCAACCCATATAAGGAACGTTGTAACTGAAAAACATGATGTGGAAAACGAGAATCCACAAAACCAGGTGGCTGATACATATAAACCGTCTCCGACAGATCACCGTTAAGAAAAGCATTCTTAACATCAAGCTGATGAACAGGTCAACCACAAGATAAAGCAAGGCTAAGAACAGTTCGAATGGTAGCCGGTTTAACAACCGGACTAAATGTGTCATCACAATCAATATCAACCTGTTCAGTGAGCCCATTGGCAACAAGTCGGGCTTTGTACCTACTCAAAGATCCATCTGCATGATATTTATGTCTAAACAACCACATAGACCGAACCACATTAGCATTAGGTGGTTTCGAAACAAGCACCCAAGTACTATTTTTAACTAAAGCATTATATTCATTATACATAGCAGCACGCCAATTAGGATCAGACAAAGCAATAGAAGGAGACTTAGGAAGAGGAGAGATATGAGACATATGAAAATTAAAACGAGGGTTAGGGCTTAAAAGTACCAAACTTGAGCCAGTGTGACTTCGGGTGAGTTCGAGGTGGAGGTTTGTCGGGTGATGTTGAGTGGCAGAGGTACAGGGAATGGCTGCATGAGATGGGTCAGTAGGTGTTAGAGAGTGGGTTGTAGTGATTGATGGTTGTTCTTGGGTCGTAGGTGTTGGAGAAGGAGTGGTAGGAGTCACTTGTTAGGCTCCGGACGATGGTGGAGTTGTTGGGGTCGGGTTTGTAGGAGGAGAGGTGTGATAGATTAAATTACAGGTAAGAGGAGATAGGTTAAGAAATTCATAAGATGGGAGGGGGAGTTGATAGTAGAAATAGAGCCGTAAGGGAATTGGTTTTCGTCAAACGTGACGTGCCGAGAAAGTATAATTTTATTGGTGGAAAGGTCAAGGCAACGGTATCCTCGGTGGTAGGAGGGATATCCCAAGAAAATGCATGGTGTGGCTCGAGGGGCTAATTTGTGAGGTGAATCAAGGTGTGGGTAGCATAGGCATCCAAATGTTCGAAGACGAGAATAATCAGGATTTTTTGAAATAATTTTGTGCATGGTATGTCATTGTTAATTGTTGTTGAGGGAAGTAGGTTAAGAAGGTAGGCAGCCATATGAAGTGCCTCGACCCAAAATGTAGGCGGAAGGTGGGCTTGAAAAAGCAGGGTACGGATGACATTGTTGATCGTTCTAATCATCCGCTCTGATTTCCCGTTTTGTTGAGAGGTTCGCGGACAAGAAAAACGAAATTGAATTCCATTTTTCTCAAAAAGGTGAAGTAGGTTTGTGTTATCAAACTCACCACCATGGTCACATTGAAAAGCTTTAATTTCACACTTAAATTGGTTTTTGACATAAGAACGAAAATGTAAAAACTTTTGAAACACATCAGATTTATGACGTAATGGGTAAATCCACAAGTAATGAGAAAAGTGATCAAGAAACAATACATAATATTTAAAACCACCAACACTAACTATAGGAGAAGTCCAAATATCAGAATGAATAATATCAAAAGAAGAAGAAACGCGAGTATCCGAACTGACAAACGGAAGCTTCACATGTTTGCCAAGTTGGCAAGCATGACAAATATGTGAAGACTTCTCTTTATTGCACGAAATATAATTACGAGAAATAAGAGATCGTAGCACTTCCGCACCGGGGTGTCCGAGACGTTGGTGCCACGTAGTAGGACTGATAGAAAGCAAAGCACTAGGTATAGGGGATGGTTTGGTAACTGGGTAGAGGTCTCCCGAACTGTCACATCTTAAGAGGATATGACGAGTCAGGAAATCATTTACAAAGAAACCAAATTCATCAAACTCAACACTACATTTATTATCCCTAGTAAACTGACGCACTGAGATAAGATTTTTGATTATGCTATGAGTGATAAGTACATTATAAAGATATAGAGGACGACTAAGAGTAGGCAAGATGCTATGACCAGTGTTAGTGACGGGAATTTTTCCGTCACCCACACACACAGATGGATATAAACGATTGTTATAAACAGTACTTAAATTACTTGAATGAGAGTTTAGATGAGAAGACGCACCCGTATCCATATTCCATGTTGGATCTCGAATAGTCATGGCACTAAAGGCTTGTGGGAGCCTGGACGAAACTGCGCCTAAAATACTTGCTTGTGTATTCAACGTATTGATGAAGATAAATAAATGAAGAATAGAATTAAATGACTTGCTTTTCCTTTTATTGTCTGTATGCGTCAGCAGTAATCCACAAGGATGAAACAATTATGAATTTGTTCTTTCTTTTCACACGCCAAAATACCAAATAGATGAATAATTGATCCTTTCTTCTTAGTTACTGAATCGTAACTTTTTTTAAGACCTAATAGAAGATAGATGAAGAAGGAAAGAGATAGAGAGAAAAATTAGGAGAGGATCGGTATTGCTCTTGATACCATATTGAATGGTGAAACTTTGTGTGTCCGCTATTTCATAAACATATCCAATATATATATAGATGTACAATGAGATAAGGCATATCAATACAATGAGATAAGACAGAGTGTATAGCCCATCAATATTAAATGAGATTGATAATCAAATCACAATTACTAAGGATACCGTCAAACACTCTAATATTAATTATGTGGATTGATATTTGCCAACTAATCAAAAGATCCAACACCGCCTCCTTCCCTTTTAATTTGCTTTTGATTTACATTTTATTCAATGTAGTGATATCTTGTGTCAATGCAGGTCCCGTAAACAACTAGCGCATCTATAAAGTAACGAGCACATCTAGATATAAATCCTTATCTTCAATACTTCAACTTGTTTACCCAGATTTGAATTCAGACTAGTGAAGTGCTAACGAAATAATGTGATGGTACCACGTACTCATAAATTCATACAGTTAAATTCAGCCCACTGAATTGATTATTTATTCAATGTAGTGATGTATATTGTTTGAATGAGGATCACGTACTCATAATTTTACACCAAAACAATCTTCACATCTATAAAGAAGCAAGACCAATGTCTGCACAAAAAGAGTTACATCTAAAATCTTTATTTGAAAGAAAGAAAACAGTTTGTTTTTTATGCTATTGAAGTATTTCTTTCATTCAATTTTTTCTTTATCTTTTTTCACTAGAGTGTTTCGAGATTTGAGCATATAAATTCTTTTTATTTTCATACGTTTTCATCCGTTTTTATACATTTTTGTATATTTTTTACGATTTTTTACGTTTGTACATTTTTGTACGTTTTTGTACATTTTAATACGTTTTTGTCCGTTTTCATACGTTTTGTACGTTTTGTCCGTTTTTTACGTTTGTGTACATTTTTATACGTTTTTTTTTTCATTTTTGTACTTTTTATACATATTTTACTATATTGCGTAAGGACACGCAATCGTTTAGTTTGGGGAATTTTGATAGGTGTAAAATACACATATCCGTTAACACCAAAAATGACCCTAAATGACTAAAAACATACTTAAAATGGCAAAAATATACTTGTTTTTGTGTTTTGTGTGTGCAGGTACGGATATATCAAAAATCACAAGAAAACCGCCAAAAACGGGCAAACACGGACACGAGAAACGGAAGAGCACAAGAGAAGCCAAAGATTCAAAGCCAAAGCCAGAAAAAGTCAAGTCTCAGTCAAAGAAAGTCAAACCCTGGTCAAAGTCTACACTAGAAGACAAAAATCTCAATGTTTCCATTTAAGTCCCTCAAGTTCCAAAAATTACACAAATGGTCCCTAAAGTTTAATGGGCCCATTTTCCTTAAAAACTTACCCGGATCCAAAAGCCCATTTACTAAGCCCAATTCCCTTTTATTAAAACCACAGGGACGAGTTCTGCCATTTTCTAAACTCATTTTACACTAAGATGTGAGACAAACAAAGAGAGGGGCCAGTTTTGCAATTAACCCAAACTCTTACCCTTTTAACCCGTTTAGTTAAAAAAGGGCGCGAAATACAGTTTTACTGTAGATCGTCCCCTACCTCATTTACCTATGGTCAAATCAAGGGGCAAATGCAAATTAAAGGGTGCATTGGTCAATTCATAAGGACTACAACAGGATGGCAAGGTCAAATAAGTCAATCAAACGCCCTCTTTAGCTCACAATGCCACGTGGCTATGGCAAGAAGCACAAGGATGATGGGTTTTTACTCTACAATCACTCACACAACAAGTACAAGGGCCTCACATCAAGGAATCTCAGCTTGGCAATCCATGTGTGCAAATATGTGATCCAACGGCTCAAAAGAGAGATCCAATGATTGAAGATTTGTACGGGTAGGATCAAGAGGAGCGTGGGCAAGAAGGCACTCCTAGAAGCTTCCTCAGATTGCTATAAAGCACCACTCTCACACACATTTAGGGCGTTCTTCTTTTCTAGTTTTTCACCTTGTGTAGCTTTTGAATTTTAGGTATTTTTACTTAAAATCAGTTTGTATTTCTTTTAAGTAATGTAATGAACTCTTTTTCAGTTAATGAAATTTTCCTTTTCTTATTAATCCTTAGTGATAAGCTCTAAATTTACTTTAGATATTTGAGTTATGATACATAAGCTCTCAATAAGCTCATATTAGCTCATCCAAGTCTATAAGCTTGGATTTGAGCTTAATTCAGTCCTAATCATACCTAAACATCTAAAATCAGTTTAAATTTACTTACCTTGACTTTTGGACTTATTAAGTTTTGGAAATGGAGATCTATTTGGAAGGGTCTCCAAGACTTTATACTAGCTTATAACAATTGGATAAGCTAGAGCTTGTAGCTCGTTAATTGAGTTTGTGTTTCTGTTTAGGCTGTACTAAGTAAGTTTCATTATATTCTCTTGTTCTTTAATATTTTGTTCAATATTTAGCTTAGATTTCCCTATTTGCTTATTAATTGAGCTTATTTGAGTTCTAGCTGCTAATTTGTGCTTAGTTTGATCTTCTTTTGCTTATTAATAATCTGTTTTAGTTTTCATAAGGTAGATCTTAGTTAATTTTAAAATTCTATCATAAACCATAAAAACCAAAAATATCATTAGCATAGTGTAGATTTTAGATTTCTAGCTTATTCAGTTGTTGATTTATGTTTATTAAGTTTAATATAAGCTGTTTAAGATCTGGTAATAAGGTTTTGATATTTAGATCTTAGATTCTAATGTTTTATAAAATCTGTCAAATCCTAAAGGGGTGTTTGGTTTAAGCTTGTTTGACCACCAAAAGTCAAAGTAAGCTCTTAATTTTGCTTGAGTCAGTTTCATTTTCACTTATGATCATTAGGAAAAGCATTTTCAAAAGTTAATTTTCAAAATCTAAAAAGTTAGGGCTTAATCTAGTTATCTCAGCACCAGGGCACTTTTCTCTTTAATTTTTGCTTGTTAAAAAATTGAATCAAGTCTTTTAGGCTTGATTTGTGTTTGTAGCTTGCTCAAACACACTCAATAGGAGTATGTTGTGTAGGTCTTCCCTTAAGGTAACCTGCACACTTGTGTTGGTGGCTTTTTCAAATTACACCAGCAGTAGTAACAGCAGTTACTACTATTAGCCTTTTAATTTTCATTTTAGTTAGCTTAAGTAAGATCTAGGGTTTAAAACTTAGAATATTTTTAGATGAGTTATAGCTTAATATAGTTTAAAGCTTGATTTCTCATTTCTTGCTTATTTGTTTAATTACATTCAGCTTAAAAAGTCATAAAAATCCAGAAATACCAAAAACAGTAGTAACTTAGTTTAAGCTTTTAAATTGGAAACTTAGCTTATAGTAGTTATTTTAATAATCTGGAGTCATAGCTTAGTAGGTAATTGTTAAGTTCTCATAAGCTCAACTTCTGTCTCAGCTTATTGAGCTTATTGGCTTATTTAGATTTTGAATTCTAAGTGCCTAGTTCTGAGTTAGCTGCTTTGATCTTTAGTTTTAGTAAGCCTTAAGTGTTTTTAGTCATAGTAGCTTATCAATTTTAGCTTATGCACATCATTAGGATTTTAGAACAGCTTTTGGTTTGAAAAATGAGCTTATATTAAAGCTTGTGCAAGCTAATAAGTCAAAACTAGCTTTTTGTTCTTTAAAACCTTAGTTTCTGTAAAAAGCTTTTTCTAAGGCTGTTTTAGAGCTTATTTTTAGGTTTCAGCTTATATTGTCTTTATTAAAAGTGTTTAAAAATGTGTGCTTAATAAGTTTTAGCTTTTGGTTTTCAAAAATTTTCAAAAAAAAATAATAATAGCAAAAAGGGGTGTCTGCCAATCTCGAACCCACGACCTCTTGCACACAACACACACGCCTTAACACTTTGCTTCAATAGCTCATCCATCATCTTTTCCTTTCATTAAATACTTATACACGTTTTTCCTTTCCTCTTTTTATAATAAGCCGTAGCTAAATAAGCCGTTTTCACAGCTTATTTGATAAGTTGAGTTGTTTCTTTTAATTTTCTAGTAATCTTTGTTACATTTTAGATTTTTCCTGAATTTTTCGTAATTTTCCATCAATTAGTTTATTTTTAATAGTTTTTCGAAAGTTTAAATCTTAGAAAATACATAAAAAATAGAAAAAGTTTCAGAAAATTACAAAAAAATAGTTTTTAGTTTTATAAAAATTACTTTTAGGTTTACATTCAGTAAAATCATTTTTACACCTTTTAGATTTTAATTTTCATTTTTGAGCTTTTAATTTTAAGTTTAAAAATAGGATTTTAATTTTAAAAATAGTTAAAAATAGTTTTCTGAGTTTTTATGTTATTTTAGACTTTTCTAAGTTTAAAAATCATTTTTCTAAATTTTTAGTACTTAATTTGCTATTTTTTAGGATTTAATTAGATTAAAATAGTTTTTAATTCATAATAAATTTCAGAATAAAATTCAAAAATAACATAAAATAATTTTCCTTTTTCTTAAAATTTGCTTTTGTCCTATTTTAGGTTTAGAATTAATTTTATGCATTTTTAGGAGTTTAATTTTAGTTGTATTGTATTAATTGTCGCATTTTATTTGTTTCCCGTTAATTGTTTACAGTGTTATTGCTTTTAATTGATTGTTGCTTTTATTTAGCAGTAATAGAATACGCAAAAATATCTTTCTCTCATTCAAAAATATCCCAAACTAAAGCAAGGTTTCAATTTCACAAGTCGTTGGGGAAACGACCCGGGTGATCACACTTCCCGGTTAAATATACGTATTATATATTATATATATCTTTTAGAGTGAGTTTTTCTTAAGGGAGACTTTAGGAAAGCTCTTAATTGCTCTTTTAGAAATATTATATTGTATATTTTATTGTGTAGTAGTTTTTGGCGCCGTTGCCGGGGACTAAACGTAGATAAAGATTCCGTCGTTTACGTTTAGTTGTCTGGATTAGAAGATCCCTTTCGTCCACGAAAGTTTCCTTATTGTTAAAAATTTCAAAAAATCCAAAAAAAAATATATAAATAGAAAAAAATATTTCTTTATCTTTTAAAGTTATAAATCATATAAAATAATTAAAAAGAAATAAAATACACAAAGTTGGTAAACGAACACCAACATATAATACCTTCAATTGAGGTATTATCATAAATAAGTTCCGGTGAACTTAAAAAGTTCTCAAATCGAACCAAAGATTCAAAAACTTGTTATTTGTGTCACTTACGAAATACGGCTCACCTTAAGAAGAAATTTTTAAGAGCTATCGTGAAGTAAGTTGATTATTTGGTTTTAAGTTGTCTTCCGTGTAACCATTTAAAATAGATTGTTAAAAAAAATCAAAAAAAAAATTTAGTGTAATTTTTGTTTACTTTTTAATTTCTTTATTATTAGTGCATGTGCACTCGTTCTCAAACTCGTAATCGAAATCGTCGACAACAACAAATAACACCGGTTATTGTTGAGGAACCCGAGTTTCCAATGGCCGACAATCGTACCATGGCTCAAATGCTACAAGCTCCCATCGAGGGATACAAAAATGCAATTGTTGTTCCATCGATAAATGCAAACAATTTTGAGCTTAAACAAACTTTGATTAATCTTGTTCAAAGTAATCAATTTACGGGTAAACAAGACCCTCATAATCATCTTTTATTTTTCAACAAAGTCACTTCTACGTTTAGACATCCCGAAGTTCCAAATACAACAATTAAGCTTTTGTTTTTTCCTTTCTCTCTCCAAGGTGAAGCCCGGACTTGGCTAGATAAGGAACCACCTCGATCGATTCTAACGTGGGATGATCTTGTCTCAAAATTCATAAACCAATTCTTTCCACCTTCGAAAACAACTTACCTTCGAAATGAAATCACCACTTTCTACCAAAAACCGAATGAAACTTTCAACGAAGCAAGGGAACGTTTCAAAGGACTTCCTCGTCAATGTCCTCATCATGGTTTCTCGGAATTACATCAACTTGATACGTTCTACAATTCTTTGAATACCAATGATCAAGATGCTTTAGATTCCGCCGCGGGTGGAAATTTTCTAGATAAGATACCTCGTGATGGTTTAGCCATTATTGAGAGTAAATCCAAGGTTTGTTATTCAAGAAGCCGTGCAATTGAACCAAGAGCGAGTACGAATGCTCCTCTTTCTACTTCTTCATCTTCTAATTCTTTAGAATTTCAACAACTCGCCGCTTCTCTTGAAGACAAAATGGATATTCGAATGAGCCGATTAGAAAAGATTATTAGTGAAAAGAATGTTACGACTCCTGCTACCGTCAAAACAGTCGAGGAAGTTTGTGTTACATGTGGTTCAAACCATAATTTCAACAATTGTCCATTAACAAGGAATGAATTTCCCGTTTTCATGATAACATTCATCAATTCCAACAAGCCGCCGCCGTTGGCAATTTTGTTCAAAGGAATCCTCCTAATTTGGCAAATCAAATGAGACCACCCGGTTTTAATCAACCAAATGTTCAAAACAACCAAGGAAACCAAAGCCGATACCGTGGAAACAATTTCAATCAAAACAATCAAGGTCAAGTTTTTCAACCACCAACCAATCAACCACCGGTTTACCAAGTTCCACCATATCAAGCTCCTACGCCTCAAATTTAAGGTGTTTCGAAAACGGATTTTGAAAACTACGTCAAGGCAAACGATGCGGTGTTGAAGAATGTTCAAAATCAAGGTCAAAATTTGCAAAATCAAATGGCTAATGTTACGAGTTTGTTGACAAGTCTTTGTAATAATTTCAAAAATTCCGCCTCTACTTCGAATTCGGGTACTCTTCCAAGTCAAACCGTAACTAACCCTCGTCAGCAAATTAATGCTATCACCACAAGGAGCGGTAAAACTTTGGAAGGACCTTCGACTCCTCTTGTTCCTACACCCGTTGTTTCTATTCCTTCAAAGGAACCCGAACAAAACCCGGAGACGTCAACGGAAAAAGTGCAAAATCCAAATTTAGAAAATACCGCACATGTCCCACCTCCGGAGGAAGAAGATTCCATTTTCATTGAAATCCCAAAACCAAAAGCAAAGAAAACCGTTAATGTTGAAATTCAAGATCTTAATTCTCCAAGACCTAATTCGTATCAATCTAAACTTCCATATCCCGAAAGGATGAAAGTGAGAGAGAATGATAAACCAAGTGCTCAACATAGCCGGTTTTTGAAGATGTTCAAACAACTCCGTTTAGAGATTGGATTGAAAGATGCTCTCGTCGAAATGCCAAAGTTCAACAAATGGTTAAGCTCGTTGCTAAGGAACAAAGAGAAACTCGAGGAGATCGCCATTACAACCGTTAATGCTGAATGTTCTGCTATCATCATGAACAAAGTTCCCGAGAAGCTCGAAGATCCGGGAAAATTTCTTATTCCGTGTGCTTTACAAGAGCTTGATAGGACTAGTGCTTTAGCCGATTCCGGAGCTAGCATTAACCTTTTACCTCATTCTATCTACAAGCAACTTGGGCTTGGAGCTTTAAAGCCTACCCGAATGACACTCGAACTTGCTAATTGTTCAATTACGCACCCGATGGGTATAGCCGAGGATGTTGTAGTTAGAGTTGATGGTTTCACTTTTCTTGCGGATTTTGTTGTGGTTAATTTTGAACCAAACCCGAGAGTGCCTATTATTCTAGGAAGACCTTTCCTTCGCACCGCAAAAGCTCTTATTGATTTGTACGAAGAAACATTGACATTACGAGTAGGAAAGGAAGAACTTGTTTATTATGCCGATAAATCTGAGAAAAACAAGGAAAAGAAATTTGTTCATGCTGTTTCTATCATTGATTTTTCGAAAGACAATCCGTTTAGTGGTTGTACCACTATTCCATCTGATGCCCCTTTTCCTAGTTTTTCTCCGATGAAGACTAGCGATTCTACTTTCGAGGAATTCATCGATGAATTTACTCTTCCTAACTCATTACCACCGGGTAATGATGATTCAATTTATAAGAAGGATATTCATGAAGAAATTATTTCAAATCCTCTTTTCGAATTCGATGATAATTTCAAATCTAGCAACGTGAATCCTCTCTTTTAAGAGAACGATAAGGATGTCAAGATTAAGTCTTCTTCTTCCTTCACACTTACTTCACCGGAAGAAAGTGAATTTGAAGCTTATCTTGAAAAAGATTCGATTCCACCGGGAATTGATCTTACCCTCCCTCCCACCCTTGAAGTTTCAAGTAGCAATCCTACTTCCCCTACTCTCACCGGAGAGAAGGTTTGTTCATGGAAGACGCCGATGTTTTTCTCGTTGATCCGATTTGTATGGAGAATGATGACTCGTATTGCGATAAGGAAGAAGATAATTTGTCTTTTAGCAACGTTCTTACATAAGAAACCAAAACCTCTTTCTCGTCCTCAAGAAATTGAAGAAATCAAGGAACAAGAAGAGGAAGTTTCAAGTGATGTTCAAATCAATACCATTGTCATGCCAATTAGAATCACTTTTGATAATCCAATTGATTTTAATGATCATTTTTCCAAACCAAAGGATTTGAAAAAGGACTTACCCATTTCATTTGACTCTACCACCACAAGTATTTTACCACATCCTTTGTTAGATTCCGACTCGCCTTTCACTGCGGAGTTGTCGGCTAGTATTATCTTGAATTCTCTCGGAAACGAGGACAAAGTATTCAAACCAGGTATACTAGTTTATCATGCCATTCATGATAAAAATCTTGTAACATTGGAGGAGAATTTAAAAGAGAACATTTCCTCCGGGACTCTTTTAGTTTTCAAAGAACCGTCATTTCTTCTACCTCCGCCAGAACCACCAGATGAATGTTTGAAGAATGTTGTGCTTAATTTCTACCAAAGTAAGAAGACGTTTCCTCTAAATGTTTGAAGAAAACCTTCGCCTTTACATTTGGACTTTTCTTCCAAATCTTCACTTACACCAGAGGCTCACCTATGATTTTCTCCTTTAGAAGTGAGAATTTTATTTTTGATCCTGGAATCATCACGTCTCACAATCCAGTGGCAGTTTCAATGAACGTTTCTATTTGCTCTCCCTAAGGACAACTGAATTCAGGGATCGAGTCGAGCTTGCGACTCGGTAATCAAAAACAAGCCGCTTCGTGGGAGTTCACCCCATGCTTATCCTTTTCTTTTTATTTTCTTTTCTATTTTCTAACCTCTAATGTGTTGTGATTTGAGGGGCCCATCCTCTTCGTTTTTCGTTGTTTGTTGTCTGTGTTGTGATTTGGCAGGATTAACCCAACATTTCAAGAATCCTCTCGTGTCCGGTTGATAATTCCCGAGCACTCGAGTTTCTCATCCTTTGTGTGAAATTAGTTTGGGGAGATCAATATCCTTTCATTATTATCGATTAACGAATGACTTTGTCTACCTCAAAAACCTTAGATTTTCGTAGATCCCGACTTTAAACTTGAGGAATGTTTCATTTTAGTTTGGGGAGGGAATCTATCGATTTAATGTGCTTGCTTATTGTTTTGTTCTCACGTACCCGTTTTCCCACAAAAATAGCAAAAATTTTAAATTTTTCAGTCTTATTTCATATTTAAAAAAAAAAAAAAAAAAAAAAAAAAAAAATGTGTTAAAGACAAAAATGTATGTTTTCCGTTGGTAAGAATAAGAAGTAATTTTTGACCCGATTGAACGTGTTGAGTTCTAGCTTTTTCCCTTAACAATTAATGAAGATAGTTTATGCTAGTCTCATGACATGCTAGACTTGAATCATTAGTAAATGAAAGCTTGTGCTAATCTCAAGTAGATTTTAAATACGCCAAGTTGGATTTTATATAGGCTAAGCATTTGCAAATTTCTTTTGTGAAGAACAAGAAATGATAGTGTTATTTATAAGTCATGATATTAAACGTAGAATAGTTGGATTTCTTTCAAGCTCATATGTATTACTTGTGGCTTTTTCTCCCATTAGCTTGTTTCACTTTTATAATGAATGTTTAATAAATAGAGTTGTATGGTTTTTTGGTTAATAATTAGTTAATAGAAGTTTTCTTTAGTTCCTTTGTGATTAGGATGAGTACACATCAGGAATACTTAATTTGGCTTAAAAATACAAAAATATAATAAATAAGTATCTCTGCCAGATTACTTCATCGTGTCGGAGGCGTGGCCGATGTTGGAGTTTTCATATAAGGTAGAGTCCGGTGTCATAATAAGTAGAATAACCTCTTGTCGACTCGCTATCGATGTGGCTTCGAGATAAAAGGCACCGGTGTTTACTTATATAATCCGAAGTCGAAATATGTTTGCTGCATCGTGTCGGAGGCGTGGCCGATGTTGTAGCCTACTAAAGGACTGAGGAATAATAATGTTGCTTAATTTTTGTCTTATTTTGTGCCTTAAAGAGCCTAAGGGTATATGGTGCAAATGAGATTGGTCCATTCATGTCTTAAAGAGCCTTAGGGTATATGACATGAATGGTGCCTTGCTTAAGTAGCCTAATAAAAGCCAAATTTTGGTCGCCTCGATGTGGACTTTATTCTTGATTGCATTTGATCTTTTGAGAAGGGCTAGGAGCTAATTATTGCGTTCTTAACCATTACACTTTATTTTCTGAATTAATAAGTATCGAAACAAAAGTCTTAAAGAGCCTTCGGGTATATGACTTAAGTAAAATCCTGAGATACAAAAGTAGGATTTGTGGGAGGAAAAGTAAGTACACAATTAATATTTATGAGTAGTGTTAGTGTCATGACTTGTAATTAACAATGATCTTGTTTTTAAGCTTAGCATGGGAAAAGTGAAAAATCGGGGATGATGAAGGATCGTTTAGACACTTAAATTGTGCTTTTTTGTTCTATGATCCCTAAAATGAAAACATTGCCTATGGTCAACACAAATAAATTGTAAGTTAGTTAGTTAAATAACAAGGAAAATCATAAAAAGAGAAAATCTTAGAAAATGGGAATCGGTGTGTTTATAACTTGTGATCCTATCCCTCTCAATCAAAACCTCTTTGCTACTTTTCAAAGGTTAAGTTTGGGGAATTTTCGAGGTAATTGGTTATAAGGCATGGGAATTGCGTGAGGACCACACAATCGTTTAGTTTTGGGGAATTTTGGATAAGTGTAGGATACACATATCTATTTATGCTTAAAAAGGCCCAAATAAACCCAAAACGGATCAAAAATGGCAAAAATGTGCTTGTATCTGAGTTTATTGTGTGCAGGTATGGATATGTCAAATATCACAAGAAATCAGTCAAAAACGAACACGAGAACGGATGAGTGATCAAGAAGCTAAGAATCTCAAGCCGAAGCAGAGAAATGCATGCCTCACCTTCTATCAGTCAATTGCAAAAGCCACAGTCAAAACCAAAGGCCCATCACCATTTTTTTTGAAACCACAAGGGCTGAAAAATGTAATTTTCCCAAAGTTGATTAAGCTTGAATATATAGCTTCCAAACACAAGGGCCAGAAATGTAATTATCCTATAATAATAAAAAGCGCGGTCCATGAGCGGTCAAATCCACCCATGGTTCACCTCTCAGCCACTAAGAAGCAAGTACCAACCCATAACCAATTATAACCCAACCCTGAAACAACCGACCTTAACCCCCAACCCGGTTTAAACTTATACACCTCTTAACAGTTACTGTACCCTTCATTTACCCCAATTTCGATTTACTCTTACTCTCACACACAAGAACACCCCGAATCCACCATGAACCCTAGTTATTAAACCACACACCCACACCCTAATTAACCATGGGGTTAATATTCCCCTCACAAATCCCTAACCCACCCTCACTATCATCACATTCCCTAACTCATTCCACCGTGGCTAAAAGAAGCGATTCTATTGGTTGATGTGACGCGATTAGTCACACAATCTAATCCTACGGTTGATGTGATAGATCAAAGAGAGAGAAGAGATTGGAGAGCCAAGATTGAAGCAAGAAGAAGGATCGAGAAGGTGAAGAGCTCAAGGTTTTGGGTATAAATACCCGGCTCATTCCAGCACAAGAGGAGAATTTTTTTAGTATTTTGTTTAGTTTTTTTTTTTTTTTAATATTGTCAAATTTTCCAGTTTTGAGTAGTTGTTTTTTTATTTGTAATTTTCAGTTTCATGTTATCATTTTAAACTTGTAAGAACTTATTTCAGTTTTTAATAAAAAAGTGTATTTAACATTAAATGTTTTCATTGAATTCTGTTAAAAGTGTTTGGTTTGTAATTGATGTTCATTCGATCAAGACTTTGATAACCTATTGGATTGATGGCTGCGAGTTTATCATGGGGTTTTTTAGATGCTGTTGGACACTTTAAGGACTAGTTTTTAGGTTACTGTTTGATTTGATATACTTATGTGGATTAAGCCATAAGATCAGAATAAGCTGGTAAGTTTTCCTGTTAGCAGAAAACAATGTACTATTATTCGCTTTAAGTTTCAATAATTTTGTTTTACATTTCGTTCTTGTTTGTTATTCTATAAAAGCTGTATGATTTTGCTTTTGAATATATTTTTTTTTTTTAGATAAGCAGTTTAGATAACTGAATTGATAAGCAGCTTAAGTTTTATAAGTTGAATTTATTATGGATTTGAGGTAATTATAGGTATAAGTGGGAATGTTATTAAGCTTTTAAAGCTATAAGTTTAATAAGCTTTATTCAGCTATTTTCAATAAGCTGAGAGTTCACGTTTAGCTTCTTAAAAATTTTAAGCTAGTTTTGGATTAAAAAAGGATGCTGGTTGTTAAGTTTTAGAGGATTACCGGGGCTGTCTTGCAATACTTTATAGTATCTGTGGGGTGGGGGGGGGTGTGGGTGGTGGGGTTTACAAGTTTACATGTGGTCCTTGTTAGTTACTCTGTTAGTCCTTATAATTTTCCCCCCTCCCGCAGTTAGTCCTTTTAGTTTTTAAGAGTTAGTCGAGTTCTAACCCTAGGTTAAATGGGGCTGTTTTTGCCCATTATTCAAACTTAGTGTTTTTAATAAAACTTTATCTTTACACCGCCTACCCGTTCTTTACTTTTGTCATTTTTAGCCATGTGATTGGAAATTTTAGTTAATGTTTTATAAAAAGAATTTTAATTAATTTAAGTAAATTAAGGTTTTAAATTTAATTAGTTTAAATTAGTTTTCTTTAGTGGATTAAAAATTGGGAGGCTTTTTATAAATAATTTTCACACTTTTTCTTGTGTTTAAAAAGTATTTTTACATATTTAGCTTAAGTTTTATATATATTTTTTTTAAAATTAATTTTCGAATTTAGTTTTTTAATATTTCATTTTCAAAAATCTAATAAAAAAAATAGAAAAAGTTTCATAAAAAATAAAAAAATATATTAGTTTAGTTTTAAAATCTCTTAAGTCATTTTTTATAGAAAAGTAATTTTTAACTTTATTTTTAAACATTTAATCTTTCAATCTTTAGTTTTTTAATTTCTAAGTCTTAATTTTAAATTTTAATCTTTTGAAGTAGAAAAAGTAGTTAAAAATGTTTTTCCATATACTTTTAATTAATTAGAATAATTTAGTTAAAAAGTATTTTTCGTAATTTTTATCAATTTTAATTTCATTTTTAGAATTTAATTTAGATAAATAGTTTTAAAATCATAAAAAACCAAACTTTAAAAAATATTTTTAATTTTCCTAAAATTTTTTCTCTAGCATTTAATCTAGGTTTAGGACTCTAGTTTACATTTTTAGTTTAAATTGCTTTTGTTTTCTTAAATGTCCGCATTTATTTATTTCGTAATTAGTTAATTTGTTAATTATTGTTTAATTGTGCCTTTAATTTAGTAAGTTTATTAAATCAAAAATCTCTTTTTCCGATTCAAATCAAGATCCAAACTTAAACAGGGTTTCCATTGCACGAGACATTGGGGAAACACCCGGTGGATCATAACTTGCCCGGTTTATTACAAATTACGTACTTTATATTATATTAAATATTATTGAGAGTGGAATTTTATCACAGGGTAACTTGGTATCTTTCTTAATTATCTCGGATTATATTATTTTATAATTATATTTTACGTGTATTAAAAAACTTACAATCAGAAGTACTGATGCAAAATGCTGAAATTAAAGTAGAGTCTGAAGAAGACAGTACTATGGCATTAGAATTGATTAGATTTGTCAAGAAGCTACTTGCAGAGTTAGAACCTGAAGACTCTGATGGAGATGAGGAGGATCTTTGAGTGTTGGTGTCAAAACCACACAACAAATGGTCATCAGTTCACCATGCTTAACAGGCATAAGAACTGGCTAGTCCATAAGCAAACGGCTTGTGGTAAAGACTTCTCAAATCCGTTTATGGTTGACAATTTACCAAAAATTGTAGGGTTCTCAACTCACCTTGCTTCATTGGTGAAGAGTTGGCTAGTCCAAGATCAAACAGTTCTTGGTAAAGACTAATCAAATCTGTTGATAGCTGATAGTTTGCTAAAAACTATATGGTTTATCAATGCACCATGTTATGGCAATGAAGCATTGGCTAGTCCAAAAGCAAACGGTATTTGGTAAAGACAAATCAATTCCGTTGATGGTTGACAGTTTACCAAAAACTGTATGGTAATTAACTCACCATGTTTTTAAAATGAAGAGTTAACTATCCCAGAGCAAACGGCTACTGGTAAAGGAACATCAAATCCGTTTATGGCTGGTAGTTTGCCAAAAACTACAAAGCCAACTTAGTTGGATTGTTGCTGAAAAGATGTTGCTGTGTTGCTGAGAAGACAAAGTTGCTGCTGAAGAAGGATAGAGTTTAAAAGATCAAGAAATGATAAAAGTGTTTGGATACATCCTCTATGCGTTAAAGAAGTTAAAGAAACATGAAGTTAAAAGAGTTCAACATTCATGTTTAAGGGAGGATTGTTAGGATTTATGTTTTCCTAACTTAGTACCGACAGTACAAATAGTTAGTACTGATAGTTATAGTTAGTACTGACAGTACAAAGTGTTAAGTACTGATCAGTTAGTTAGTACCGATAGTAGAAAATAGTTAGTACCGTTTAAGAGATATGTATGAGATATTTTAGGAAAAGATATGTACGCGTTTTGTAAGCCTGTTAGGGTTTATCCTTAGTCTATAAAAGGATCCCTCCTGGCATAGTTAGACATACACTCAAGATATCTCATACAAAATCATATCTCAATAGTTAGTAATCTGTAATCACTCAAAAGCAGATTAATAGAAGTTATTATTTAGTTCTTCATTGTTTTTCTTAGTACTTGTGTTAAGATTCCGCATTAACACATAGTATTCATAATCAGTGTTTCTACATAGTCAACTGTATTTATACATCTTGGCTATCATCCTTAATAGGCTGCAGAGATCTATTCTACAAGGGACTCACATTTTGTACTAACAGCATTAACTTAGCATCGGTAGTAGTAACTTATACACCAGCAGCATTAACTGTGTACAAGCAGTAGTAACTACTTAGAATATTTTCTTCAATCTTCACCAACAGTACTAATATATACTAACAGTAGTAACTGTAAACTAGCAGTACTAACTTTATACTAGTAGCACTAACTACTTAGCATATTTTTCATTAAAGTTAATGAACAACACTAACTTTTGCTTAGCAGCAGTAACACAAACCTGAGTAGCAGTAACTTCAAGATCATCAAGAAGTCTGTTAATCCCAACAACTCATGAGCTCGAACTCTAGTCCAATAGAGATCTCTCTCGACTCGTTAGTTCTACATACGAAGAAGTGTGTTGCTAGACCTTGCTTCTTCCAGTTCCTTCTTCAACTTCTTACACTCAGCTGTTTCTTCAGCATTACCAAGCTTTTTAACCAACTTTTCCATTGCAGCCGTTCCTTCTTCCACACTAGATCGCACTTCATTACCCAAATCCAAAATTAGCTTACCATAATACTCGTCCTTTGCTTTTCCTTTCTTTTCAACCAATGCATGCGCCGTCTTAAGACCACACAGTCGTCTCAAAAGGGAAGCCATCCGACCAAAAAGAGAGTTGATGTCCCTCCTCATGAGACCAGGCAATAGACCATCACTGTCCTCTTGAAGGAAAGGGGCAGTAGACGACTCACCTACCTTATGAACACTAGCAGGAACAGTCTCATCCTTAGACTCAACCGTGTCCTCAACCTCAATCACATCCTTAGGCTCTGACTCAAAAGCAGGTGGTGGAGGGTTA